>SKCR01036065.1:0-31843 GCA_019454045.1 Zanthoxylum bungeanum
ATCTCTCCTTGGGGTTTTTGTTTCATTTTCTTGCTTAATCTCCATCATCAATTTGCTTAATGATCTATGGATTAATAATAATAATAATAATATAATAATAATAATAATAATAATAAAACAAGACATTAAACTTGAAAGGAAGGAAGGAACGAACAAACAAATTAACTCACAGTCAGAGCTGTACAGCTAGCAAAGCACCAGTAGCAGCTCCAGCTTTTACCATCACCATGATCATGAATCATGATGATCATCAAAAGCCCTAAAGCTTAAGGTTTTTAAGATTTGTGCTTCGGTGATACCAGCAAGGAAACTACACGACCAACAAGAGACAATTTGGTTGCTTCTGATGAGGCCGGGGGATATTTATGGGTCAACTTTTTTAGGGAGAGATTTATTATGATTCATGATTTTTTTTTTTTTTTTTTTAAAAAGAAAATAATCCCGACAATGTCATGTTCATTATTCCCCCACCCCCACGCCCTGCAAAAAATGGGACCCACTGTTTCTCAGCTTCATTATTGCTCTTTCCTTATTTCTTTTCTTGCCCCAACTTGATGACCATAGGCAATCTCAAAGGTGACCAAACACTAGCTAGAACACTGTTTTAGGTAGAAATTCCAGGAGTTTATAATTTATTTTATAAGTTATTGTTTAGATTAAATATATAATTAATATTAATTTATAAATTGATTTATACTGTATATTATTTTTCTACGCTATAATTTATATAGCGTAAACTCATGACTTATAAACTAATTTATATTCTTAATATAATACTCTTTACTAAACTCAACCTAAATGTCATACTCACCTACCGACTTTCAACATATCTTGGCAAACTTATAATTCTTATAATTCAAAAAAATAGTCTCATTTTATTATTAGAGTATAAATTAGTATATAAAAAAAACTATTCTCATGAGAGGATATAAGACAACGTTATTTATATATTTGATGTAATATTTAAACACTATCTTATAAGCTCACTTAGAGGCTGCCCCGTAAAAAATCGACACATGCGGTTTGTTAGCTCTTAAATTTAACCTAACATTATGGGCATCGAATTTAGTAAAATTTCAAATTTTAATATATAATATAACTTATATGCTTTTTTATCTAGTCTAAAACCCCAATAAAATTTCCTTCTATTATTGGGTATATAGATCATCCATCTCACAAATGTGGGATATGTTATATAATAATAGGAGGGGAAATTTTGAGCTGTGATCGATTGAATTAATATAATTCCAATAGATTCATATTTATATACATTTGTAGAATTGTTATTGTAAAAAAACCAGTTTAAAAAAAATAAAAAAATACTAGCTTACCAAAAAATATTTATAGACGTTTGATCAAAATTTTGAAACATTCATAAAATCTCACCCCAAGCAAATTAAAAACAAAAGAAAGAGAGATAAAAGGGAAAGGTGAAAATTGAAAACAAATAAAAAAAGGAAAAAGTAAAAACTTCATTTGTATTTTCATGTAGCGATAATGTATGAACTCAAATGAGCCATCAGAGGAATTCAGAGCATTGTATTTCTGAAAAATCTCTGGCAACCCACGCTTGCCCACAAGCAACCAATGTCATTTGTATAATGTCTTCTTTACCCTTTCCCCATGCACGAGACTTATCAAACCGTACGTAAATAGTATTGGGATTCGAATTCAAACTCCCACTCTTATAATCGAGCTAAGAATACTAGTAAATATGCTCGATTGTTCATTAATTTTTGGGTTATTTATAATTTACTAATAAAAGATAAAAAAAAAAAAAAACAATTATTTTATCTTTTGGGTGCACGACAGCTTCATCCAACAGAAATAATTTCCAAACCAACAGAATCCTAAAACTCAGGAAACCCAAATTGAAAATCATGCAGAGAGGCTAATGATGTCATGCTTCTGGCTTTTTTCTTGTTTCTCTGGGTGAAATTGAGAGCTTTCATTACTGATCATCTGCAGTGCACAAGCACAGAAAATTATACTTACCTACAATACAATACAAACCACTACAATACAAATTTACAAGTTGCTGCTTTCAGCTATCAATATATATATATATATATATATATATATATATATATATATATATATAATTTTATTATTACCATATTAGATTTACACTTCATTATTAATAAGATGACAAATGAATGGATCCAAAACTTTCATAGTATTTAAATTCAAAAATCACATCTATTTTCCATGTTGCGTGCTTATAACGAATTCGTATGGTCAGTATCTAAACTGACAAAACATTTATATATGGCTATTCTATAGTAAGTATCTAATTGATTTTTTTACATCTTTTGTGGCATTCATTTTGAGTTTTATCATTACATTAATTGTAATTGTTTTTATTTATTGGAGCATGAAGCGAACCTCTTTCACTAGCAAAATATGAGATATTACCATCTACGCTGACCGTGACCAAATAATAAACTAGTGATGTGGACTCAAATCTATTTAAAAAGAAATGTCACATTTATATTTGCTTGTCATATTAATTATGTACTGGAATTTCCTCATCTAAAATTTAGGCCATTAGATTTGACCCAATAACTCAAATTTTAAAATTAAAAATTTTTGGAAAGATTTTCTCTCTCTCTAAATCTGGACCGTTAGAAGATTTGATTGCAGAAAACCTAATTGTTGGGCCTTAAACATTAGTGTTGGGTTGGGCCAGCTTTAGATTTGCTTCAGACTTGGCCCAGCTGAAGTTTTTGTATGTCGTTTTCTAATTTTTATGAGCTTTGAGGACCGACCTTTCGTGTAATCATTCTGCATTTGACAATTTTGTTTCCATTCTGTTGACTGATGGCAGAGAGAAATTTAGAGCTATTCAACCGTAGGTATTTGTACGGGTGTTTATGGACCGAGTCAGATTTTTTTTTTCCAATTGGGAAATCTGAATCAGAAATTTGGGAGATGAAATCCGTTTGGGTTGGGTCGGGTTGGCCAAAAAAAATATAATTTTTAATGAATTAATTATTTTGAAATATAAATATTAATTATTTTATGTCCCGAAAAGTACCATATATATAAAATTTCAAGACAACAAAAGTAATAAATAAATGAAATAATAGTAAAATTTTTAAAAAAATAATAAAATATTTAGAGTTGTCACCAAGACATCAATAGGAATACTATTTACCACCAATCCGATACCAACCTATTTCAATTAGGCGTACATAAGTTCTTTATAATAGAGTTTGTAAAATGATCTGGACTACTAGAATACAAGGACGCAACGATAATTACAAATATATTATGATATCTGAACAATATTACAAAAGATAAGAAGTTCCATTCGCAATTTCATTCAATAGCTTATTTCAGGAAATTTAGATCTTATCTGCCTTTAACTATCTCCTCCACACATAAATTCATCCCCCCAAAAACCCGCAGTGATGGAAAAGAGGTATCAAGCCAAATGTCTCTTTTCGCTCACCTTGAACTCTAAAACTTCTCCTAGTGTCCGTTTTAATATTGATGGCTATCCTGTAATTAGACCTAGAGCGTAATATGCGCTCATCTATTATTTCTTTAGCAATTGTCATAAGTAATCTCCCTATAATTAGCACTTAGCGATGATGAATCAGCTTAGGCAGCCATCCACGTATTGAATTACACATTTGATTTAAAAAAGGGGGTCCAACTCACTCAAGCACAGTAGTCAAGATTTACAGAGTTGCAATGCAGATATATTTAAGTTCAACAAGAAAGCCGAAGCAAAGTCAAAATTCAAAGCACTGAAACATTTCATTATGTAGTTTCCTATGAGAGACCATTGAAAACTGAAAATTGGTGTCCTGCAGCAAAAGACCTAGAGAGCACAGATGACGTTTATTTAAACTGAAAGCAGAATTACCAGATAGGTGTCAAAACACTCAGCGCCTTGGATGTTCAACCTTCCAACAGCTATATTTCCCATGAATACACTAGCATTGCTTTGAATCCGTGAACTTGAAACTGACCAATTGACAGAGATGACTGACAAACTTCTTTCAATTTCCCTTCTATTGTCCCCAAGCACAGGCCCTAATAATATGGCAAAGAAGACAAAAGAAGTTAAGAAATTATTATAAAGACAATAAGGAATTAACAGAGAAGTTATCAAGTAAAACCTCCAATATAATCATTGTCTAGCATTGTCTTACTCATAAGTCATAACTAGCAGTAATATATGAAATAACTCATATAAGTGCAATACAACAAAATTAAGAAAGACCCTATGATTACTAATTTGCTAAAGTGAAGGGTGCCGTGTATGGTCTTATCAACCAAATTTTGCACCTATCCTCCAAAAACAAGCATGTCACAAAGCCACACGGTTCAATCTCAACAAAATGATTTCCATTATAAACACACACAAATAACAAAACATATGAAGCAGCTAACTCAAGCCAAATAAAAATGAAGGCCGCCTTCTTTCAACAAGGATGCTGATATTTTATTCTCTCCAGAGCTTATAGGTGCAAGAACACTACTACACATCAACATCACACTTCTACACATCTATCTGTTGTAAATGGAAAGGCTGACTAAAAGCATCTTACAAATTGCATTTCCAGATTCCTGTGGATGTGGATGTGGACAAAGGCAGCACATAATGCATCCCATATCAACGGAAGTTCAGCTATATGACTTCAAAGAAAAGTTGGCAGATTTCCATACTTCTCTTTCTTTACCAAAAATAAAGCTGATTAAGGAAAAGACAAATCAACCTAAAATTGCACATTCATTGCCACACATCAACGTGCTCTCGTTATTTCTCCTCCAAATGAAAAGTTACGGCTTCACAAATATCTGTTATTTTAAAATCCAGTGTCTACTTTATCCAAAGTTCCAAACATAGGCATTCTGTGTCAGAACATTGTTCGCAAGATGATTCACATGATTTTTCTTTAAATGGAAACAGATTAAATTTTCTTTTCCACCTCTTCACGTCCCACTAAATCAGTAAATCTAGTATCACGCTAGCGCATATGAATCCATCTCTATACAAGCAAACACTTGGCACTCTCATAAAAGAGCCACACTCAATGGATTATCTGAGAAAAATGGCAAAACTGAGTGATTCAATTATCTTGAGAGATCAGTACAACAAACTTACAAGGATATATGAAAATCGTGGAAAATTGACAACGAAAAAAAAGCACAGAATCGAGTGAATCTAGCATAAAACAACACAATGAAAACTTGAGGAAAACATTGAAATTTTGAAGCACAATTGCCAGAAAGGACTAGTTTCAGAATATAGCATATGTTGAACATAAAGAAAAGCATGAAGATAATTAGTGTGATTCCAACAAACAGTGGAACCTTCCAAGATAGACCATTAGTTGGACCTCAATCAATTAGCAATAACGAAACCACATTCAACAATAATTAGAAACAAATAAACAACTAAAAGGAAACACACAAATGAAAGTAAATGATTGGTCCCAAATTAACTTGTTAACAAACTAGTACCCCACGGGTACATCACTAAAGCTCCATCTAAGGCATAAGCATTACAAATTAAATCCACGATCACTTCAACATCAACTTCAACAATGAAGCAAAATGAAAATAAAAGAAAAATAATTACAACTGTGAATAGAAACACAAACACTAAACTTTTACACAAATAATAGTCTAAGAATAAGGCATCAAAATAGAAAACCTAAAAATTGTTGTGAAAGTCATTATACCCAATGTTGATAAGGCTATTTATCTGATCCAGAAGCTGAGGCTGCTGCTGCTCCTCCTCCTGCTGTGGCTGCGGCATTGCCGCACCAGCTGCCACCGCCACTGCACTCGAAGGCGCTCCCTTGGCTTCCACAAACCTCCACAGATACCACGACGCCACCGACCTGTATGGCCTCCACTTCTCACACAACTGGTCCATCTGCGATGGCCTTGGCAACTCCTCCAGGCTGTACAGCAACTGAACTCCTTTCCTCACGCCAAGATCATTAATCGGCAAAACGTCTGGTCTGTGAAGCGAGAAAATCATAAACATGTGAACAGACCACGAGCCGATCCCATTAACCATTGTAAGCATTGTGAAGAGAGATTTATCGTCCATATTTACAATCGCCGAGTCTGACAATATCCCGTTCTGGTATTTTCTCGCGAGATCATGAAGGTAACTCGCTTTCCTGCCCGAAACCCCAATTTGCCGGAGTTGTTGAGGGTTTAAACCGAGAACTGTCTCGGGGACGACTCCGGCTTCGCCACCACAAAGCGCGATGAAGCGCGTGTATATCGACGTGCCAGCTTTGAACGCTAACTGCTGGTAAAGGATGCTTCGAGTTAGGGCTAAAAACGGAGTGTGAAATGAATCGAAAGTCGGAGGCGGGTGGATGTCGATTAACGAAGCTAACTGTGGATCCGCGCTACGGAGGTGACGAATCGCGGCTTCTACTTCGCCGTCGGAGGATAACGGCCGGGCGATAATTCTGGGAAAAGTTAAGATTTGTTGTTGCTGTTGAGTGGTCCTGGCTTTTGTTGATTTCGCTGACGTGGTTTGTGGCGATTCAGTTTTCGCCGTTACGATTTGTTGACACGAACTGGTGGCGTCCACTCCGTTATCGGGGGAGAGTTTCCGTATTTTTCGAGGACGTAACGGAATTTTTGACGGAGCAGAGGAGGTTTGGGGCGGAACATTGGTTACGTCGTTAGAGGTTTCCGTTTGGACCGGGATGATGGCGACGGTGGAAGTGGAATCCTGGTTCGGTTGTGGCTGAGTTTCGGGTTGGGTTTGGGTTTGGGTTTGTGTTTGGGTTTGGGGCGGAGTTTGTTCGACCATTTGTGCGATCAGTAAGAATGAAATCGACGTTGACTATACAAATGCGCCGCCGGCGGTTTAAGGGGGAGAGGGAAGTGAAGTGTTGTACGGATATGGGGTTCAAGAATGGATTTTGGGGACAAGTGTTATCATCTATCCTTCGACGAAGAGAGAGTTTGATTTATAACTTCCTGTTCCACGCTCTTCTGCAGCGCGTGTTAACTTCTTCTTTGTTAATTGGGCCTATGAGTTGGGCCGATTTATAAAGGCTGAGTTGGAAATGAATATATGGGCTTCAACGAATGGGCCATATATATATATATAAATAAAAAAGTGGGGGTCTGATTTAGTCTTGATATTTTTAAGATATAAACGAGAGAGCAAATAATTTCAGTTCCTAGGATTCTATATTTGCTGAAACAAATGACGGTAAATATTAAAAACTGATCAAAATCTTTACGGGATAAGTCATAAGACCACAAATGAAGAAAAATAAAAGCCTATTAAATTATTGAAGTGATAATTTCCAAAGCCAAGTCAGGCATTGAACTGAGTGTTGGTGATGTTTTTGAGATGGAGATGGGATGATTATAAGCAAGAGTAATCTTATTCCACGTCTGATTTTATTTTCGAATAAATAAAAATTTTATATTATAACACAATTTTAGTCTATTTGAAAATAAAATAAACGGTGTGGGTAGAGAAGAATAATATTTTTGTATAAACAAATGAGTTGATAGATACTGGTAATAAAACTTTACTTGTTCGGTTAGTAAAAAAATTTACCATTCAGTTGATAAAATTGCTGATGGTGTTTTTTAAGCACTATGATATTTAAGCATACGGCATGGGTAAAAGGGTAACTCCATTCTTGATCGAAACCACTAATGTCAACCCGACCATTTGATGTTGCATACGCCAATGGTAAGGGGCCTAGCACTTGGTGATCAGTGACCGACCACTTAAGCTCGGGTGGACAGGAATTATCAGATCGATATCAGCATTCTCAGTTCAAAAGACCATCGTGACCGACCTCATAAATACCGACCAGATAGCGAGATATGCTCCAGATGATAAGTTATCATATTTTTATGGATAAAGAGATAAGTTATCCTATTCTTATGGGGTAAAGAGATAAGTTATCATATTCTTATGGGGTAAGGAGATAAGTTATCATACTTTCATGGGGAAAGGTTAATGAGTCAGTATCCTAATAGGATATGGGAAGTGAATGTAGTTTTCAACTAGGAATCCTTATGAGAAAATGAATCTGATTTATTCACTATTATAAATAGAATGGGAAAGTGTAAGTAAGGGGGATGAAGATGAATATCATTACCATCAGACTTGTAAACACAAGAACAGAGCAGAGAAGCATATCTCAGTAATAAAAATATCATCCGTTTTGTGCCCGTGGACGTAGGTTGGATCTGATCCGCCGAACCACGTTAAATCTCCTTGTTGATTGATGTATTTATCTGTCTTTTGCTAAGTTTGCTTTTGGTTCCCCCATAAACCGAACAAATTCACTATTGAGGGAGAATTGTCTCGGGAGTAATATTCCAATATTGCCCTGAGACCGAAATCAGCCGTCAACAGTTGGCGTCGTCTGTGGGGAGCTCCAACAAAAAGCAGCTCGCGTGGTAAGACGATGGCAGAAGATGGAAATCACCAGTCGTCATGGAGTTCAACAGCAGATTGGATGGAGAAGATGGAGGAAAATATGAGGAAAGATAGGGAGGAAAATCAAATCCTTCTAAAATCCATGATTGACAAACTGGAGAGGATGGAAGAGACGAATAATGATGGGCTTGAAGCCGGAGCCAGTCGGAGAAGAGGCGAAAAAGCGGAAGGCAACGGATCCCAAAAATGTGAGTAAGACCTCTTCTGTTTTAGGCTGACATTTGATTATGCTTGTTTGTTATGGCCCACACAATGGTTTTGATATTTGTTTTACGGCTCGGGTCTGCTCTTGTACCGCCGAGTCCGTTTTGTTGATATATGTTTTACGGCTCAGGTCTACTCTTGTATCGCCGAGACCGATGTCTCTTTCCGGCTCGGGTCTGCTCTTGTACCGCCGAGACCGATGTGTCTTTCCTGCCCGGGTCTGCTCTTATACCGCCGAGACCGATGTTTCTTTCCGGATCGGGTCTGCTCTGTACCGCCGAGACCGATGTTTCTTTATGGCTCGGGTCTGCTCTTGTACCACAGAGACCGATGTTTCTTTCCGGCTCGGGTCTGCTCTTGTACCGCCGAGACCGATGTTTCTTTCCGGCTCGGGTCTGCTCTTGTACCGCCGAGACCGATGTTTCTTTCCGGCTCGGGTAGACCCGGCCACGGTTTCGGTTCGGAACCGGAACTGAACCGGTCCGGTTCCGGAACAGAATCGGAAGGCGACCGGTTCGATTGGGGTTCAACAGTAACTCGAACCGGCACCGGTTCGGCTGTTCCTGTTGGAACCGTAGGGTTCCAACAGGATCCCTACCCCCAACGGCTACTAGCCGTGGGGGGCAGGAGCCGTTTGGCTCCCTGCCCAAATAAAAAAAAATAATTAAATAAAATTTATTTTTATTATTTAAAATATAAATTACTAATGTACCCCTAATAACGGTAATAAAACGGTTATATTTAGGGGCATTATTGGTATCAAAAAAATTCTAAAATTCTATAAATAGGATTCATTTTTCATAATTTCATCACACCAAATTCTCAACTCTCTCATTTTCTATAATTATCTTATTCTCAATCTTACTTCAATACAATTCTCTTATAATCTTATATTCTTATTATCAATCTCAATTCATTTAGTTGTTAATTTGTTATCATTCGCATCGCAATTATTCAATTTTCTTATTTTTCTTCCTAATTTCTCAAAAAAAAAAAAATGGCAAGCTCTCATCTGAGAACATAATGTCAAATATGCCAACACAAGAGAACGGCCCTAGTGTCAGTGCACAATCACGGAGAAGAGAAGTTAAGGCTCGGTCCTCAGATATTTTCAAAATTCATTTTAATTTGGAACGCCTAGAAGATGGTTCACAACGAGCAATTTGCAACTATTGTGGGGTTATCTATAAATTTTCTGGTGGATATGGCAATATGATCAAACACATGGAAAAACATCATCCGGTTGAACTTGACATTGATACAACGCAAACTCAAATGGCCATGTACACATCATCTAGTAGAGGTACGAGTAGTGTAGATTTATTTAAATATTCTGATGCAAAAAATAGAGAAGAATTTGTGAAATTAACTTGTATGCCACATCTTTCTTTAAGCTTTGGTGAAAAACTTCATTTTACTAATTACGTGCATAATGCTTTAAACCCTGCTGCATGTAGAATGACTCGAAACACAACAAAACGTCATATTTTCAAATTATATAAAGATGGTAAAATTATTTTAAATGAAATATTTAAAGAGATGAAATGTCGTATTTCTATATGTTCTGATATTTGAAGTGACCATTGGCAAACACACTCATACATAGGTGTGACTTGTCATTGGATTGATGCATCATTTACCATGCAAAAAAGATTTATTGCATTTAGAGTTTTTGATGACCCACATACTGCACATAATATTTATAGAATGATGAAGGTAATTTTTTATGAATATGGTTTAGTAGAAAAAATTTTAACAATTGGATTTGATAATGCATCTGCAAATACTGCATCCATTCATGATTTAAAATCCTTCTGTGAACCAAATTTAGGGGGTCGATTTTTTCATATTCATTGTACATGTCATGTCCTTAACATATGTGTGCAAGACGAACTAAAATTATTATCACATTTCCTTGATCCAATTAAAATGGCACTTAACTGTATTTGGTCATATTCTCAAGTTAGGAGAGAATGGACCAAGTTTTGTAAAATAAATGGTATTAAACCGATTAAATTTTCAATAGATATTCCAACACGTTGGAATTCTACTTATTTTCTTTTATGTCAAGCATTTCAATACAAAGATGCATTATGTAGTTTTTTTTCTCAACATGTTCAAAATATCACACTTTATCATAGTCAATGAGATATTTGTGAAATTTTTTTAGATATTTTAAGAGTTTTTAATGATGCTACTTTAGTTTTTAGCGGTGTTTATTATCCTACAACACATTTATTTCTTCTTGAGAGTTTGAATATTGTTGGCACTCTCGATGAGCATGTTGACAGTGACGACCCTAATGATATTGTTTTGCTCGAAGCCATTACTGCTATGAAGGTAAAATGGTTGAATTATTTTAGAGAAATTCATTACTTTATCTTATTGCTGCTGTTTTTTATCCTATATTTAAATTAGAAGGTTTGAATGGTGGTTTACAAGCTTACTATGGTTATTTAGGAATATTAGATGATGTTGATATTACGAGCATACTGACAAAATTAAGAAGTGATTTAATTATTTTATTTAATGATTATATTGTAAGATATAACTTAGGAACATTAGGTCAATCTAGTAGTAGCGAACCGGTAATTCAAATAAGACTTAGCGTAGGGGATCGTTGGTTATTGCAACAAAATAAAAAATATAGGGATACAACAACTAATAACCCTGAATTAGATAATTATTTATCTACAAATTTTGAGTTTTCTAATGAAAGTTTATGCAGTAAAAATTTTAAAATCATTGAATGGTGGAACCGGCATCAAAATATATATCATGTTTTATCTATTATTGCTAAAGAGATATTGGTAGCACCTATTTCCACCATTGCGGTTGAGCAAGCCTTCAGCTTGGGAGGTAATATATTGGAAGCTAGGCGATCTTTATTACATCCAAGCACTCTAGAAGCAACATCTTGTGTGGATGATTGGACTCGAGCTGATCTGAGACAACAAGAAGATGCCCCCAATGATTTTGAAGATTTGTTCGATAATGCTTTTGCAACAAGTGCAAGCGGAACCGGAGCCGAAGGATCAACTGATAATGATGATTGATAATTATAAAATTATAATTTACAAAGGGGATATGTCTTAAACTTGTAATGGAACTACGTGAGCTTTGATTCCTCTCACCCTTGGAGGATACGTAGGCAACTTAAATTTTAAAAAATTTAAGCTCAAGCTCTTCAATGTAATATTTTTTTTTATTTATAAAATTAATCTAATTTATTTTAATTAATTTTCAAAATAAAAAAAAAAGTCTTGGAACCGAACCGAACCGGTCGATTCCGATTCGGTTTAAGGTTCTGGTTCCACTTAAGTGTGGAACCGGAAACCGGCAGGTTCGGTTCGGTTCACTATTATAAATAGAAGGGGAAAGTGTAAGTAAGGGGGAGGAAGATGAATATCATTACCATCAGACTTGTAAACACAAGAACATAGCAGAGCAGAGAAGCATATCTCAGTAATAAAAATATCATCCGTTTTGTGCCCGTGGACGTAGGTTGGATCTGATCCGCCGAACCACGTTAAATATCCTTGTTGATTGGTGTATTTATCTGTCTTTTGCTAAGTTTGCTTTTGGTTCCCCCATAAACCGAAAAAATTCACTATTGAGGGAGGATTGTCTCGAGAGTAATATTCCAATATTGCCCTGAGACCGAAATCAGCCGTCAACAAAAATATTTTAAAATGGAAAAATATATTTTCGTTCAAATCTTATTCACATCAACCGAAAGAAGAATTTTCTTTAACACATGTTTGTTGACATGGTGCGGTGTGTAATTTTATTAAAGAAAAAAAAGATGTATATCAATGATAGGGGCTGCATGAAAAATGTTCATACATTATGTCTCTATTTGTGATAATGTTAAAAAACAGGGATCTAATATTATTTCCCATATTTTTTTTTTCCTGTAAAGACCGTTTAGTGGACGAGAAAAGTATGAATATTTGGTAGAAATTTGACAGTTTGGTTTGTGTATGCTCCGTAAATAAATTAATAAAATAGGTGGGGGTACTCTTGATTCCTGAAATCATTGATGGAGGAGCGGGACATTAAATAATCAACAACAAAGAAATATGAGCATAAATAATCACGTGGATAATTTTATATTGAAAAAATATCTCTTTAGTTTTTTATTCTTATGATTCTTTTGAATGAGCCCTAATTTTTTTTAATAAATATTATTTAAGTCTCATTTATCTTATTACATTCTATATTTTTGTGTGATCTCGAATTCCAATCGACTTTTTCAATTGAGAACAAAATCATCCCGGATAATTTTGAATTCGATGCTTTTTTAGTTAAAAATATAATATAATTTTCTATCTCGATATCTAAAATTTTCTGTAAACTCCAAACACTAAAGATGCTAATATAATTATATAAAACTCAGTGACTAAATGAAAATTATTAGGGATCGGGAAAGAGGTGGTATATCATGTGTCGGGTGAATATGTCATCTCTCTCACAGCAGGCGGGCCCAATACAATTATGAGGCCCGCCTATTATGAAAGAGATGACATATACACCCAACACAAAATATAATTTTCTATCGGGAACACATTCTCCTTGCTTTATGATTTATGAAAGACAATTTCAAAGGTGGCTATCACATCACAGGATGATACGTGTTGCGAATTATATTAGTTGTTTATATGCAACTTGAGTCATGTGCGGAGAAACTGTTGCTTTCTTTCTGACCGAAATGGGTTGGCTCCGTTACATTTTGTGGGTACACTGAAATTGAATTCATTTTCTTATCAGCAAAATCGAACAAGAAAATGAGACGAGCTCGAACTTAGCTTAATTTTTGTTGGATGCATCTGAAATGGTAAAATTTTAATGATTCAAAAGAGCCAGTTATATCAAAAGCTGAGTTGTGTAGAATTAACAGTCCCATTACCTGTCGTTGATTGCCATCAGAGCAGAAGAGGACAAGAGTGCATGACAGAGTCAGAGACATAACCCATAAAAAGAAAAATATATTTTTCATCTTGTAGCATTTTTTTTTTTTTTTTTGGCTCTGAGGCATTTCGTCGAACAGATTTCAATCAACTGAAAATGAGTTTCAGAGATGAAAGTGATGATCAAAATTTACGTAAACCGTTTTTGCATACGGGAAGCTGGTACCGTATGGGCTCTAGACAATCCAGTATGATGGGTTCTTCTCAGGTGATTCGTGATAGCTCCATCTCTGTTGTAGCTTGTGTTCTCATTGTTGCTTTGGGTCCAATTCAATTCGGTTTCACTGTAAGCAATTTTCTCTATCTTATCATTCGGATGTTTCTGGGTGTTACTTAGAATCAATTGAACTAGAAATGAAGATTTAAATTTTTAATTGATTCGTAATTGTTTTGGTTTTCATTGTAGTCTGGTTATTCATCGCCAACGCAAACTGCAATCATTAAGGATCTTAAACTGACTGTTTCAGAGGTGGGAATTTTAGTTTTGGATTTAAATTTCAGTTGGATTTGCTTTTATTTGGTTTCTAACATGGTTTATCGTGACAGTTTTCATTGTTCGGTTCTTTATCTAATGTGGGAGCTATGCTTGGAGCAATAGCTAGTGGTCAGATTTCTGAATATATTGGTCGAAAAGGGGTAGGAGATAATTGCTTAAATCGAACTTATTTGCATTTTGTTTTCATTTAATTGCTTCATTTTTTACTTGCTGATGGCTGAATCTTGATGCTTTGTGTTATATGTAGTCTTTAATGATTGCTGCTATTCCTAATATCATTGGCTGGCTTGCCATATCTTTTGCCAGAGTGAGTTTTCAGTACAACTTAACACTATATTTTTTGCTATTGGTCAGAGCTTGTGTGTTGGGATTCGTGTAAAACTAATGTTTGTGTTCCCTGCTTGATGAAGGATTCATCTTTTCTTTACATGGGGAGATTGTTAGAAGGTTTTGGTGTAGGAATTATCTCATATACGGTAATCTTGAGATGTGATTTTGTGCTGTTCAATTAAATCTATGCATGAAAGCCAGTTGAGAATATCGGGCTTCTTCGTCTTCTGTAGGTGCCTGTGTATATTGCTGAGATAGCACCACAAAACTTGAGAGGGGCCTTGGGTTCGGTGAATCAGGTAGGTTGTTTATTGGTGGCTATGGAAAACACAAGTTGGTATTTATTCTATCGATTACTACAAACTCAACCTCTAATCAATAATGAATCAGTATATATTCTTATACATGTTGTGTAGCTCTCAGTCACAATTGGAATAATGCTGGCTTATTTACTGGGACTTTTTGTTCCATGGAGAATGCTCGCAGTTCTAGGTAATTTTCTAGTTTTTCAATCCCCACCATATATTCTTTTCAATTCCTTTATCTGTTAGATGAATCATTGTTTTCTTTTTTCTCTAAATTGTACTAGTCAAAGCACCATATTTTTTTTTTTCCAAATTGGTTCAAGTTAGTGAAATCCTGAAGTCATTTTAAGACAAATTTTTTCAACATTATTATCATTGTGGGTGTTCAACACAAGTCTTCATACCACATAAGTCTCCATACCCTAAGTCCTGTACTTTTTTGTCACATTGTCAGCTTCCATGGTTATTATAAGAAACACCTTAAATCACAAGCTGAAGCTCTTCCTTCTCCTTTGGAAGGGAAAAACTACCTCAATATGGAATTCCAATATGCTTTAAATGAATAATCATGTTGAACTCTGTCAACCTTTTTCTTCTTGCAGGAATATTGCCATGTACAATATTGATACCTGGCCTGTTTTTCATTCCTGAATCTCCACGGTGGCTGGTAAGGTCCTTGAAGTAGGTTGTTATGTTGATTATAATTGCAAGTATTGTTGTAATTTCACAATGCAAGTTTTATTTTCCCACCTTAATTTAGGCAAAAATGGGCATGACTGAAGATTTTGAAGCATCTTTGCAAGTTTTGAGGGGCTTTGATACTGATATTTCCATTGAAGTGAATGAAATTAAGGTATTAATAACTAATTTCAGCTTCTTTTTCTAAATTGCACAATGCAAAGTGGTTCCCCGCTTTCACATATGCAATCTCTTTGTGAAAATCCCCAGGCAAACTTTTTCATGTCTGCTCAGAGTAGTTAGATAATTTTATCTCACTTGCATCATGCAGAGATCTGTAGCATCAACTAGCAGAAGAACAACAATCCGGTTCGCAGAACTCAAACACAGAAGATATTCTTTTCCTTTAACGGTAGTAATTATTGTTAGAAACTTTATTTTTCATCTGCCTCCATTTTGGCCTTACTTTCAACAGTGCTTTAAATCATTCAAACCTAATTCTTTGCTACTAACTGATGTCCTGCAGATTGGAATTGGTCTACTGATGTTGCAGCAGCTTAGTGGAATAAATGGTGTTATATTCTATTCAAGTACCATTTTTGAATCTGCTGGTAAGCAGAAACTATTTCCCTATCTGGTGCTTGAGCCTTTTGTGAAAGTGTTACATCACAGCTTTTAAAATATCATTGTTCCTTGTACCAAAAGAGATTGTGTATATCTCTACTGTCTTCCCATTTTCTCCCTAAAATAAAAGCCAGATCATTAAGCAATTCACCTATGTTCTTGAAAGTACATAGTTAAACCTTCAGAAGTTCATTATAGAACCTCAAGGAATTAATAGTTGAACGAAGCAATTGTTTTACTTTTAGGTGTTTCCCAGGATCAATTTTGCTTTCTTTCCCTGATTAGCCCATAATATGTTGGTTTACGCTTAATATCTCCTTCTTGGCTATATGTTGGATTTAATGGTGCAAAGGTTTCTTTTTATCATGCTTAGTGATACAGCATATGAAATATCAGTTTAGCTTTAAAAGTTCTGATAGTTTCCTTGATCTTTAACAGGGATTACATCAAGTAATGTGGCTACATTAGGGCTTGGTGCTGTTCAGGTATGGCTTAATGAAAACTTGAGAAGAAAATGTATTTTTTTTTCTTAATCAAATCCGAATCCATCATAATTCTCCAAGTTGCAAAATAATTGAATATACACACTTATTAGGTCATTGCTACTGGAGTGACTACGTGGTTAGCAGACAAAGCAGGTCGCCGACTTCTACTTATTGTGAGTTTAAGCAATATTCTTTTCATTAGTCACTATAAATCTTCTTGGAGGTGAGAGATTGTCAATATTCTCGTTTCCTTATTGCAGATTTCCTCTGCTGGAATGACCATCAGCCTCCTGATTGTTGCAGTAGCATTCTTTGCAAAGGTATATGATTGGATCCTGTTAAAAAATGACATTTTGAAGCACAAATACTGTGGCCTAAGGATTAACTAATGATCAGAAAATTACACAATTCCACATTTTGGGGCAAAGTAATTTACCTTTCTAAACTCTCTATCTCATTGTACCATGGTCTCTAATTTTAGTTTTTGCCTGTTTCTAATTGACCCAGGGTTTTGTATCGGATGATTCCAGTCTTTACAGCATATTTGGCATTTTTTCAGTAATTGGAGTTGTGGTATTGTCTGTTTTTTCACAAAATGATATTGTGATTCTTGTTGAATCTTTTACTTACTACAACTTTAACTATCTTCCTAACCTTTTTATTTTATTTTTCCTTTCAGGGCATGGTCATTGCTTTCTCTCTGGGAATGGGGCCCATTCCTTGGCTTATCATGTCTGAGGTGCCAACATCCATCACCATATAACATTTCACATTTTGTAACTTATTTTTGTTTGTGACACTACTCATATTCTCATCCTGTGTCGCAATGCAGATTCTTCCAATCAATATAAAGGGCCTTGCTGGAAGTGTGGCCACACTTGCCAACTGGTTAACTGCCTGGCTAATAACATTGACTGCAAACTTACTCTTGAATTGGAGTGGCGGAGGTTTGTCTCTCTCTCTCTTGCTTTCACAAAATTTATGCACTGTAACAATCATCAGAATGTCAAAACCAAAAAAAAAACCTTTTCTCATTAGTTGGGGTCGACTACATTGCGCTATATCCGAAATCATTATTTCATTAAGCTTAATAAAATCTAAGTCTTTTATAATTTCTGGCCATATCAACATAGGTATCACCTCCACAAAATAAAAAAAATTTGGCCGACGGATATAGAGTAGTAGTTGTGTTATTATTATGGGTTTCTTTATCTAATTAGGCTGCTTATATCTTTAACAGGAACATTTACAATATACATGCTCGTAAGTGCTTTCACCATAGCATTTGTGAGCATTTGGGTCCCTGAGACAAAAGGGAGAACTCTGGAAGAAATTCAGTGGTCATTCAGATGAGGTTTTATTCTTTTAAATTTTGCATTTTATTGTTTCTTTTGTACCTTCCTTTTTTTTTCCTCTCAGTTGAAGCAGCCAATTTAAGCAACTATGTAAAAAAAAAAAAAAAAAAAAAAAAAAAAAAAATTGTTAGCAAATAAAGCATAAATGAAGGGCATGTTTTCAGCCAGCAACTTGGCCGTTGGCTTGTATTGCTATATCATCACCTTGTAATTGTATTATCATATTCTTTATCTTAACTATCTTTTCTGCTTATCTCTGATAAGAAATATATTAAATTTTCCCTTTCATGTGCTGAGATGTCCCAATCCATTTTATATGCTTAAGTTTGAAATATCTTTTCATAGTCAATTCCAAGTTCAAACGAAGGAAAAGGTTTGTGTCAGGTATAGACATCAGTAATCAACGTAAAACTTGCCGAATTTTTATGATATGGATATTAAATAAAATTGTGGTGAGATAGAGTATGACGGCATCAACATAGCCAGCCTCATCCAATGTAAAAATACTTTTATTTAGTTAAGAAGCATACCATACAATTTAATCCATCAAAAGCAAGAGACAAGTGTGTGTGATAATTAGTGAAACTTCTAATAACTTCTGATTGAATCGAATAAGAATGATTAAATGTTTGAAATTGTAAACTAGATGGATCCCTTGCGCTTTAGATAGCTGATCTATCAATTTCATGCATGGAGTGAGGCCAAGTTACTCAGTTTTCATAATAATAATAATAATAATAATATCATATCATTATATTTTGAAGTGCCGTAGGTAACGCAATCTATCAAAATCTTTTAGGAATCACTATGATTGGCAGAAACCACTACCAGTAATTTCATGTTTGCGTTTGTGAAAAGTCAGCTTGTGTATTCACGGGCTAATTGGACCATCGAATGATCCTTTTTGGTCAAAATTTTAATTACCTATCTGCATTTATGCGGTCATTTTCTAGGAATGCAAATCAAAGTCAGAAATTAAGAAATTAAGAAGAAAGTAGGTGTAATATTTATTAAAGAAAAGACGAGAGAAACGTGATTAAAATAGTTTGGACATGTCTAACATAAACTTTTAAATGTATTGGTAAGCAAAAAAAAAAAAAAAAAAAAAAAATAAAATGGTATTGTTATATATCAAGAAAGGTCAGAAAAAAAAATCTAAATTGACATTAAAAAAATTATAAAGAGATATTTAGATTTTGTTGAACTTAATTAAAGAATAATTTCGAATAGAGCACAATGACGTCAAAAGATACATATAACCGACTCCATTTGACGAAAAATGCTTTGTTTGGTGTTTTTGGTTGGAAAATGAGAATGAATAAAATAGAATTGTGGATGTTGTTTGCTCACTGGTGGCTAGTGCTACTACTTGTTTGTCAGACTCTTCCTCTTGTAGACTAAAAAATACTTCAAAATGAAAACGAACAAAAACTAGTTACCCATTGAATAAGTTAAAATTGAAAGTGACATGGAGCTGAGAACAGATGAATGGTAGGTGAGAATGTGATGCAATAACTTATCAAGTGACTCAAAACAAAGTATTAGATCGCAACTAGGTAACTAAATAATCGAAAGAGTACAAAACTTAGCAATTATAGTTACTTGATGTTTGAAGCTTCACATTCCTGGAGCCTGCGTCTCTCTCTGATAATTAGTCTCCGTCTGTAAATTATTAAACACATTATGATGAAAACCATGGTTTTCAACAAGAAGGTAAAGCATATGCGAAGAATGTTAACGATGGAACAAAATATGTAAACTGAAATAAATTTCATCCCTGTACTTGTCCCGATCTTTCCTTTGTTCAACTACTAGGGCACCGATAGACATATTGCATATAGATCATAGAGAGACAAAATACAGAAGGCAGAACCGACATTTCTTCATCCAAAGCTGCATCCCGCCTCTTATCATTCAATCTTTTGATTATGCAGCTGAAAAGGGATTGAGACTTAAAAAAACGCATCTTTAAATGCTTCCAGAGCTGTGGGAAGACTCGCAATCCAGAAGAGGAGAGCAATTGCGATGGAAATGTAAAAGATACATTCACACATAAGCCATAGAATAGATAATAGGTTAAACTCCATCTTGTATGGTTACTTTCACACAAAACACAGGCAACTCATTTAGGATATACTAGTTCATTATTAAACTTCTGGATGAAAGAAAGATCAGAGCATTATTTAATATTCACATAAGCAGTTCTATAAATCATAAAACTCTAGATATAAATGGAACAATGAGGAAATATAAAGTTTGACAATCTTAACCTGATATGGTACAATAGGAATAACCTGGCAAAGCAACAACAAATGTTTGTAGATTCTGGTGAGCAAATAACCCTGAAAGGATGCTTTAGCGTTAATGTTGTTGATCTAGCTTGTTAATTTCACAGGATAAGTATGAATACAATCTTCCCAGGGACCATTAAGAGACGGTTTCACATTCCGGAGCGCCTGCCATACAGCACTGTTACATTTGAAACCACTTCCAAAGGCGATCTGCCAGACACGGTTACCCCTGCGCATCCGCCCCTTGGCTTCAATATATGCCAGCTCATACCAGATAGAACTTGATGAGGTATTCCCAAATCGATGGAGAGTCATCCGAGAAGCCTCCACATGGACAGGTAGCAACTGAAGATTCTTCTCCAACTCATCAATCACGGCCCTCCCACCAGCATGTATACAGAAATGATCAAATGCAAGCTTAAAATCCGGAATATAAGGCTTAACATTCCTTTTGAAAATCTTCTTAACCACCAGAGTTGCAAAAAACAAAAGCTGTTCACTAACCGGAAGCACAAGAGGACCCAATGTAGTGATATTAGTTTTAAGTGCCCCTCCAGCAATTGCCATCAACTCTTTCGATAACGAAACACCAGTCTTCCCTTGATCATCCTGTTCCTGATAAACACAACGAAAAGCCTTATCATCCGCCCCTTTGTGTGTCCTCACAACATTAACAAGCCTATACTTTGCCCGTCTCCTATCCCGACTCTTATTAGAGAGCAAAACTGCAGAACCCCCAACGCGAAACAAACAATTGGGTATCAACATCGACTTCTTATTCCCAAAATACCAATTCTGAGTAATATTCTCAGTACTGACAACGACCGCATACGTATTCCAATTCACTTGCAACAAATCTTTGGCAAGATCAACTGCAATGACCCCAGCACTACAACCCATCCCTCCGAGATTATAACTCCTAATATTACCCCTCAATCTATACTTATTCACAATCATAGCAGACAAAGACGGCGTAGGATTAAACAAACTACAATTCACAACAAGAATACCAATATCCTTCGGATTAACATTTGTATTACTAAAAAGTTTATCCAATGCACCAAACATGACCTGCTCAGCCTCTTCTCTGGCAGCAGCCATTGAAGGCTTAGGTGGAATCACATGCATAGCTTCAGGGAAATAAGTCTCCTCTCCAAGCCCAGAACGCTCAAGAATCTTGCGCTGGAACTCCAGAGAAGACTCATCAAAATCTCCCGTTAATTTCGAATGCTTCATGAATTTCTCATACGAGGCTTTTAGATTATCACGAGGTTTATAACAAGAGTAATCGATTAAATAAACCGGTCTAGGCCGAGTCATGATATAAACCGTTAAGCCAACAACAAGAATTGCAGAGCAAATTATAACGCTTACGAGATTGAACTGAAGGTGAATCCATAACTGACGTAAATCATCGACGTTCATTTCGGAAACTTGAATAGAGGTAATTATAATCAAGGGTATGAAACATAGTGTTAACAAATTTGAAATGAGGTAATGGTAGCCGAGTTTCACGTACTTTAGATTCACGCTTTGTAAGAAATCGGGTAACCTTCTGCTGTGTTGGATCCGAACACCGACCGGAGCATCGCCGATGTGTCTTGCGCCGCCTTGCTCCATTGCCGGTAGTCAGAGAGGGAAGGAGATTGGTCAACTTTTAGTATAATAATAATATATTATTTGTGAGGCTTTTTGGCGATTGATTATTATTCATTAACTGTTAGTCTGTTAGCCTTTTTATGTGGGATGAGGAATAACGATAACGCTGCCGACGGAATCTTTGACTCACGTCACGTGCCGGTTTTTCGGGAAGCTCGTTCAGCCACGTGTGCTTGCTCCCATAATTCAACCTTTTATTTAAGAGCCCCGATTTTTTAACAGGCTTTTCTGGCCCACGATTGTTGTTGAACCCGGTTTAATTTGCCGACAATAGCAAACTTATTCACGTGGGGTTGATTTCCTATAACTTTATTGTCTAAAATAAATAAGTTATTTATGAAAATTAATATTGTTGACGGGTAATCCTTCCGGAGACAATCCTCCTTCAACATTGAATTTATTTGATTATAGGGAGATCAAAGGTAAATTTGGCGAAAGACTAGATAAACACAAGAAATCGAACAAAAAATGTTTAACGTGGTTCGGCGGAGCTAATCCTGCCTACGTCCACGGTTTCAAAGTGGGGTGGGGGGTTCGTTTTATTACCAAACCGAGATCGGCCGACCTGTTTTAGTGAAGGTCTAAAGAAACCGAGCAGGTTGTTCTCTTTCAATATTTCTTACAAGTGATTCTCAAATGGAAAATTTCGTAACCATTACAAATGTGTTCAACCTTCCCTTATATACTAATGGATATTCAACACTATTTTCATATCTTTGTGACGCCAGCCCTGCAGGTCTGCGGATTTCCGGCGATTTGACAGGTTCTCTTCCCCAATCTGCCATCGTCGAAAGCAAAGTCTACCATCTGATTTCCCGTCACATCAAGCCATAAAAGTACACTGTCAAACCTTTTCATTAATGATGACAATCTGTCGAATTTCGAATGTGAGAGTTGATTTTAGAGGGAAAAATCCAACTACTATGATCCCACGTCGGTCTTCAAGAGGTTGGCCAAATGACCTGCCAGGCTTCCCAAACAACTTCCGTCATGACCTGAAATACCCGAACTCATCAACTTGCTCTAAAAGGCAGGACAAAACCAAGTCGAGCTTCCGATCTAATGTGGTCGGCCTCGGCTCTGATGTTGTCTGTCTCTAAAGTCGGTATCATGTTGCATCTTCTGGTCGGTCGTAACCAAGAAACCCTTACACGAGCTCCAAGCCGAGTTGAAGAACAAAGCACACCCTTCTCCTTCTGACCCCTGGTCCTTCCATATCAGGAGAATTTTCTCATTTGCCTTTACCGAACTGCTCAGAAAACTTAACCGCAGAAATCCTCATCAACATCCGTCCCATAGTTCTCGGTTCCAACGAGCGTATGAGTTGGTGTCGGGAACTACAAAAATCAAAAGTGTGTTGATCGACCGTCAGGTGGCTGACCCTTGGAATTGTGCAGAAAACTACCCTGGTGCCAACTCAGGTCATCCTCAATGTCTTCGTACGGTCCGTCCTCAAGCCAAAATCAGGCACTCGGTGGTAAGGGTGGCAAAAAAGCCCACGGCCCGGCCCGGCGGGCTTTGGCCCGGCCCGCGGGCTTAAAAGCCCGGGCCGGGCCTTAAAATGAAAGCCGGCTCGGGCCCGGGCCCGGGCCCGGGCCGGGCTTTCCTATTTTGGCCCGGGCCCGGCCCGGCCCGGGCCAAAATTAAAAAAAAAAATAAAAAAACATAAATATATATATATTTTTAATATGCTTGTATCATTTTTATTTATTTTTAGTATTTAAATTGTTAATTTATCAATAAAATTTGTGATTTATTTATAAATTGTCTTTATATATAGTGTAAATATATTTTATATTTGTATTTTTTTTAATTTTTTTTTAAAATTCGGGCCTAAAAAAAGCCCTGGCCCAAGCCCGGCCCGACTCGGGCCGAGCCGGGCTTTTCACGGGCCCGGGCTTTTTTTTGGTTGGCCGGGCTAGGGCCGGGCTTGTAAAAGCCCGGCCCGGCCCATTGCCACCCCTACTCGGTGGGACGTAACCCGACCCCGAGGTTGGAGAGACCAGTAGTCTCGGCGGAATGAGTCCAGCCCCGAGCTGATGGAACAATGCAGACTCGGCGGAACGAATCCAGCCCCGAGCTGGTGGAACATATAAAGACTCGATGGAACGAATCCATCCCCGAGCTAGCGGAATAACACAGACTCGGCGGAACGAATCCAGCCCCGAGCTGGTGGAATATTTGAGACTTAAACGAGGGAAGATTTTCAACCTCTGAGGCTCTGCGGATCTTGGCGCGGGCGTCCCCTTGCCAGACATCAGCGAAAAATAAAAATTGGAATAAAGTAAAGTTAATAAAATGGAGGTGACTTAGCACATACCTCACGCAAATTCAATAGAAAAACAAATCGGGTGTTCCGAGGCAGCGTCCTGCCCGGTGCCTCCCAACACACAATTCTGAACCTTACAATTCAGTGTCCCGGCTAACCAGGCTACGGATATGCCGATCCGAGGCGGTCAGACAATTCCCCACGGGGGAGGAAGACACCATGTGTGTGCCCTCCCTGGGTGGTTCTTAATGGGACTCACCAGCCGACTCGCAGGAGAAGAAATCTCCATGGGTTCGATTTACCCGAGACTCCTGTAATCAAGGGGGCCATTTGGCAATACCCAAGCCAAGTGGGCTGATGGAACTCAACAGGACTCACCAGCCGACTCGCAGGGAAAAAACCTACATGGGTCCGGTTTACCCGGGAGCATGATGGTTATGGAGGCTATTCAGCCGTCCTATGCCATACTCTCTGACAGTCTTCAACGGGACTCACCAGCCGACCTACAGGGGGAGAAACGTCTCTGAGTCCGGTTTACCTGAGCTATTCCTCAAAAATGCGAACCATGAAGTAGTAATGCTCCGGCCTCGGGGGTTAGATAATAACACCCGGGAGTGGTGTGCCATAAGAGGTTCGCGCTTTTTCCATATGTGCCCCATCCCTTGACGCATTCTGGATCCTCAAAAGTGAAATGAACCAGTTCAGAACACTTCTACCTGAGGTTTTGATAATGACACTCGGGATTGGCGTGCCACGGGCTTGGTGCCCTTCCCAATTACCGATCACCCATTCGCATCGAGCACGTCCCAAGAATATTGATCATCACTTTCACATTCAATTAAACAACAAGTAAAGTGGACGAGCTTTTTAATTCAGAAGGAGAAAATCATATTCATATTCATGGGACCTACTGCCCTTCTTACAACTCTTGGTGGGTCATTTTAAGAGAGGTTTTACAAATATTCTCTGGTCTTGGCCTACTCATCTAATCACTTTGTGGTTCAAAGAAAATGTCTACTGGAAGTACTTCCTCAGCATTTCAGCGTTCCAAGGCTTATTGAGCTGGATATCGTCCAACTGTTCCAAAAGATAGGTACCCGGTCTTACTATCTCCACCACTCTGTATGACCCTTCCCATTTGGCGCCCAATGAACATTCCTCAGGTCTTCGGGTATTCAATGTGACCCTCCTTAAAACCAAATCTCCAGGGAGGAAAGATCGAATTCGAACATTCGTATTGTAGAAACGGGTCATTCTCTGTTGACAGACAGCCACTTTCATAGCCGACTTCTCCCGTTTTTCTTTGACCAGATCAAGATGATTTCCAATAAGCTCTTTGTTCTGTTCGGTATTGTAGGCACTGCATTTTTACGCATAAAACCCGATGATGAGTCTCATTTGGAGGCACTACCTTTTGAGTCATGAAAGCCGCGGGAAACGGATATCGGAAGGGGGAATTCAGAATAAACAAGCTCACTGTCTTCATTGGTGCTGCGTTCGTTGCTTCGTTCGAACGGGAAACAGATTGCGGGCGTTCGTGTCGCGTTCGAGGGAGCGTTCGAACGGTGTCGGTAATTCTGGTTTTGCTGCTAGCCTCACACCCAGCCCATTTAGCTCCCCAAAGCCCATAAAACACATCCCAAATTAAATAATTAAATATTAAATTAAATATTAAACATTAAATAAAACATTTAAATCATTTACCAATTAAAATAAACAATTACCAACTTAAACTAAAATCATGCCTAAATTAAACAAATCACATACTAAATCAAAAGATAATCATACTAAATTGAAATCAATCATACCAATTAAAGCCAATCATATATTTGACTTCCTAATCTAATAAGATACTTACCAATATAAAATATTTGTATTCCTAAACCAACACAAATTAAATATTACAACTTCCTAAAGTAAAATATTTTGTCCCCCCCTCAATCCTTTGATTTCCTTGTTTAAGACTAAATCATATCCTAATTTAATGCACAAATCCCTTCCCTTGTAAACCCTAGCCATTCTCTATATAAACAACCCCTAACCAAGGCCATTGCTCTCCTTCACACAACACAAATCACACCCCAACTCCCTCGAAATCTCTCTAGACTCTCTCTACACACCCAAAACACATCCAAGAGAAAACACTTCATACACACACAAAAAGAAAACAAAGAAACCACCACAAGACCACCCTCCATAGCCGAACCCAAACTCACCCATAGCCGAATTCTAAAACACGCCAAAACAACCTCCTAGATTACCTTAAAACAGTAGCCCAAAATCCTTAAAAAACAGTAACTTGGAAAACTACATAGATAACCTTAAAAATAATCACTTTTAATTGCACTAAGAACCCACACAACTTGGAATAGTTCTTTGAAAACATTGAAACAGGTAGCCCGTGCAGTGAGCAGCAAAACGGGAGCCGAATAGGAGTAGAACGGAGTTCGAATCGTAAGCAAAGCAGCGAAACAGTGAGCTAGGACGTTGAACCAGCGGACCAGAAAAGTTGCGGAGCTTTACCCCCCTTTTGATCTTCGTGGAACGTGAGTCCGAGAGACGGCTTAAAAGGTTAGACCTGAGGGTATCTTTCACACTTATTCTCATTTTACTTTCTGGTCATTTATTTTGATTATATTTTCTGTATTTGTGGTATCTGTTGTGTGTATGATGTATGTTGTGGGTATTGGATGAATGAGAGATGTGTCAACTCTCGCGGTATATCGGATGGAAACCGGACATAAATTTCATAGCCGATTCCGAATGGACGGTAATATGATCTGTACTCGGGCCACAACTCCACGTACCGCTTGAGTAAACGGCACCATCTCTCTTTCGTTGTGTTGCTTTTTGTTTATTTAGTTTTCTCTTGAATTCAATATATTGTCTATTTTTGTATGATTCAACCAAGCGCATGGGCTTAGTGAGTTAGTCCAAAGGTCCTCCACTTGTGAGACAAAGAGCCGAAAAGGCCACCTTCGTGACACTACTTCGCCGCGCCGGTTGATGTATGTTCGGTTGGACGCAAGATACGTTCAATCGAGCATACTTAGTTTGATATTATTATCTTCATTTTCGTATGTATAAGTCGATCGAGCGCATGGGCTTAGTAAGTGTGTTGTGAGATCCCCTATGGGAGGGGCTAAAAGCCCTTTACCACGATGCTTCGCCGCGCCGGTTGACGTGTGTTCGGATTGGATGTAAGATGCGTTCAATCGGGCATACTTGGTTGATATGATTGGTTCTATTCTTGCATGTGTGATATGACGCGCATGGGCTTAGCATGTTGGTCTAAAGGTCCTCTCTTTGAGAGATCAAGAGCCCCAAAAGGTCACCTTTACGGCAGTGCTTCGCCGCGCCCTTTTATTTTCTGTTTATGTATTGCATCAGGTCCGTGTCCGTTCGAACGCGTTCACGAACGCAATTCGAACGCGCATGTGTTTTTTGCCTTATTATGTGTCAGGTCTCGTATCCGTTCGAACGCGTTAACAAACGCCATACGAACGTGAGCTTTCTGTCTCATCTCCGTTCGAACGCGTTTACGAACGCTACCCGAACGTGAGCATTCTGTTTCATTTCCGTTCGAACGCGTTTACGAACGCTACTCGAACGTGAGCATTCTGTTTCATTTCCGTTTGAACGCGTTTACGAACGCTACACGAACGCACACACACTGAACTGAGTTTGTCTTATTATATTCATGCATAATTGCCTATTAGTTGATCTTTTCTATGCAAATGTGTCACAATTCGTATGCTTATGTCATGATAACATTTGAGCATTATTTCTTGCGGTATATCGGATGGAAACCCAGACGTAAATTCCGTAGCCGATTCCGAATGGACGGTAGTGCGGTCTGTACTTGGGCTACAATTCCACGTACCACTTGAAAAGTGCCCATATGTGTGCTTGTATGCTTACCATGTGTGCTTGTATGGTTAATATGTGCGCTTGTGTGTTTTCCTGAATGTGATATACAAGTAAAGTTGTATGCTAGTTGCTATCTTGATATATGTTTAGCATGCAAATTTAAATGTAAGATATATGTGAAATGCGTACATGAGTTTTATTTTACACATGAGAATTTAGAAGCATGATACTATTGGAAATAAGTGTTACTTAAGCTTAGTTAAATTATTACATGAATCCTTTCATTACAAGTGACATAAGTAAGGGACCATTCCGAACCCAACGGTTTGAGGTCTTCCCTTGCGAGGGGTGAGTGCTGCCTTAAATCTTTGTCCCGGTTCACACCGGGTGGCTGCATTTTTACGCATAAAACCCGATGATGAGTCTCATTTGGAGGCACTACCTTTTGAGTCATGAAAGCCGCGGGAAACGGATATCGGAAGGGGGAATTCAGAATAAACAAGCTCACTGTCTTCATTGGTGCTGCGTTCGTTGCTTCGTTCGAACGGGAAACAGATTGCGGGCGTTCGTGTCGCGTTCGAGGGAGCGTTCGAACGGTGTCGGTAATTCTGGTTTTGCTGCTAGCCTCACACCCAGCCCATTTAGCTCCCCAAAGCCCATAAAACACATCCCAAATTAAATAATTAAATATTAAATTAAATATTAAACATTAAATAAAACATTTAAATCATTTACCAATTAAAATAACAATTACCAACTTAAACTAAAATCATGCCTAAATTAAACAAATCACATACTAAATCAAAAGATAATCATACTAAATTGAAATCAATCATAACCAATTAAAGCCAATCATATATTTGACTTCCTAATCTAATAAGATACTTACCAATATAAAATATTTGTATTCCTAAACCAACACAAATTAAATATTACAACTTCCTAAAGTAAAATATTTTGTCCCCCCCTCAATCCTTTGATTTCCTTGTTTAAGACTAAATCATATCCTAATTTAATGCACAAATCCCTTCCCTTGTAAACCCTAGCCATTCTCTATATAAACAACCCCTAACCAAGGCCATTGCTCTCCTTCACACAACACAAATCACACCCCAACTCCCTCGAAATCTCTCTAGACTCTCTCTACACACCCAAAACACATCCAAGAGAAAACACTTCATACACACACAAAAGAAAACAAAGAAACCACCACAAGACCACCCTCCATAGCCGAACCCAAACTCACCCATAGCCGAATTCTAAAACACGCCAAAACAACCTCCTAGATTACCTTAAAACAGTAGCCCAAAATCCTTAAAAAACAGTAACTTGGAAAACTACATAGATAACCTTAAAAATAATCACTTTTAATTGCACTAAGAACCCACACAACTTGGAATAGTTCTTTGAAAACATTGAAACAGGTAGCCCGTGCAGTGAGCAGCAAAACGGGAGCCGAATAGGAGTAGAACGGAGTTCGAATCGTAAGCAAAGCAGCGAAACAGTGAGCTAGGACGTTGAACCAGCGGACCAGAAAAGTTGCGGAGCTTTACCCCCCTTTTGATCTTCGTGGAACGTGAGTCCGAGAGACGGCTAAAAGGTAGACCTGAGGGTATCTTTCACACTTATTCTCATTTTACTTTCTGGTCATTTATTTTGATTATATTTTCTGTATTTGTGGTATCTGTTGTGTGTATGATTATGTTGTGGGTATTGGATGAATGAGAGATGTGTCAACTCTCGCGGTATATCGGATGGAAACCCGGACATAAATTTCATAGCCGATTCCGATGGACGGTAATATGATCTGTCTACTCGGGCCACAACTCACTCCACGTACCGCTTGAGTAAACGGCACCATCTCTATTTCGTTGTGTTGCTTTTTGTTTATTTAGTTTTCTCTTGAATTCAATATATTGTCTATTTTTGTATGATTCAACCAAGCGCATGGGCTTAGTGAGTTAGTCCAAAGGTCCTCCACTTGTGAGACAAAGAGCCGAAAAGGCCACCTTCGTGACACTACTTCGCCGCGCCGGTTGATGTATGTTCGGTTGGACGCAAGATACGTTCAATCGAGCATACTTAGTTTGATATTATTATCTTCATTTTCGTATGTATAAGTCGATCGAGCGCATGGGCTTAGTAAGTGTGTTGTGAGATCCCCTATGGGGAGGGGCTAAAAGCCCTTACCTACCACGATGCTTCGCCGCGCCGGTTGACGTGTGTTCGGATTGGATGTAAGATGCGTTCAATCGGGCATACTTGGTTGATATGATTGGTTCTATTCTTGCATGTGTGATATGACGCGCATGGGCTTAGCATGTTGGTCTAAAGGTCCTCTCTTTGAGAGATCAAGCCCCCAAAAGGTCACCTTTACGGCAGTGCTTCGCCGCGCCCTTTTATTTTCTGTTTATGTATTGCATCAGGTCCGTGTCCGTTCGAACGCGTTCACGAACGCAATTCGAACGCGCATGTGTTTTTTGCCTTATTATGTGTCAGGTCTCGTATCCGTTCGAACGCGTTAACAAACGCCATACGAACGTGAGCTTTCTGTCTCATCTCCGTTCGAACGCGTTTACGAACGCTACCCGAACGTGAGCATTCTGTTTCATTTCCGTTCGAACGCGTTTACGAACGCTACTCGAACGTGAGCATTCTGTTTCATTTCCGTTTGAACGCGTTTACGAACGCTACACGAACGCACACACACTGAACTGAGTTTGTCTTATTATATTCATGCATAATTGCCTATTAGTTGATCTTTTCTATGCAAATGTGTCACAATTCGTATGCTTATGTCATGATAACATTTGAGCATTATTTCTTGCGGTATATCGGATGGAAACCCAGACGTAAATTCCGTAGCCGATTCCGAATGGACGGTAGTGCGGTCTGTACTTGGGCTACAATTCCACGTACCACTTGAAAAGTGCCCATATGTGTGCTTGTATGCTTACCATGTGTGCTTGTATGGTTAATATGTGCGCTTGTGTGTTTTCCTGAATGTGATATACAAGTAAATTTGTATGCTAGTTGCTATCTTGATATATGTTTAGCATGCAAATTTAAATGTAAGATATATGTGAAATGCGTACATGAGTTTTATTTTACACATCCTAGCTCACTGTTTCGCTGCTTTGCTTACGATTCGAACTCCGTTCTACTCCTATTCGGCTCCCGTTTTGCTGCTCACTGCACGGGCTACCTGTTTCAATGTTTTCAAAGAACTATTCCAAGTTGTGTGGGTTCTTAGTGCAATTAAAAGTGATTATTTTTAAGGTTATCTATGTAGTTTTCCAAGTTACTATTTTTTAAGGATTTTGGGCTACTGTTTTAAGGTAATCTAGGAGGTTGTTTTGGCGTGTTTTAGAATTCGGCTATGGGTGAGTTTGGGTTCGGCTATGGAGGGTGGTCTTGTGGTGGTTTCTTCTTCTTTTTCTTCTGTTTTCTTTTTGTTTCTTTTTTTTTGTTTCTTCTTGGTTTTCTCTTGGATTTTTTGAGTGTGTCTAGAGAGTCTAGAGAGATTTCGAGGGAGTTGGGGTTTGATTTTGTGTTGTGTGAAGGAGAGCAATGGCCTTGGTTAGGGGTTGTTTATATAGAGAATGGCTAGGGTTTACAAGGGAAGGGATTTGTGCATTAAATTAGGATATGATTTAGTCTTAAACAAGGAATCAAAGGATTGAGGGGGGGACAAAATATTTTACTTTAGGAAGTTGTAATATTTAATTTGTGTTGGGTTAGGAATACAAATATTTTATATTGGTAAGTATCTTATTAGATTAGGAAGTCAATATATGATTGGCTTTAATTGGTTATGATTGATTTCAATTTAGTATGATTATCTTT
>SKCR01036066.1:0-32089 GCA_019454045.1 Zanthoxylum bungeanum
AGCCAAAATCGGTCTCTTGAAAATTTCTATCGCACAAATAATTTTACTTGGACCAGCCTTCATTGCTAGAAAAAATTTTATTTTCCAACCCAAAACAGAGTATTGTTCAACCTTTTTTTGTTTTTTCAACCCGAAACAGAGAATTGTTCAACCTTCATTGTTGACACCTATTCTATCTCGATTCCACCTTCAGCCATCACCATCTTGATTTATCATGTCTGAAATAGCCGACAGTGCTTCCCATCCAGGAACTGCCACTCCAAGAATAGAAACAGCCAACACTTCATCAACTGGAGATCTTCAAAACATCCCGTTAGCTTATCGGTTAAACGGACAAAACTACCTAAATGATCTCAGTTGGTCCGCACTTTCTTGAAGGGAAAAGGCATATGAGTCACCTGCTTGGAACCGCACCAAATAAAGAAGATCCAAAATTTGAAATTTTATCCTGATCTTAATATCACAAATCATCTTCCTCATAAAATATTTGGTTGTTTATCCTTTGTGCATGTTCATAGCCAGAATAGAGGCAAGCTAGATCCTAGAGCAATAAAATGTGTTTTTATTGGTTATTCCTCAACACAAGGGATATAAGTGCTTTCATCCTCCTACTCGAAAAATATATGTTTCTGTAGATGTTACTTTCAATGAAAAAACTTCATATTTCTCTACATCTTATCTTCCGGGGGAGATCACGATGGAAGATAAGGGTAAGGATCTTTTTCTATTTGATTTAACTATACCCACAATCCCAGCCAAACCAGTTCCACCACCACATATTGCTCCTACTTCAGATCACCTTGATGAAGCGAATACCGAAACAATCTCTGTCCCAAAGCATTATGAAACAGTCTCTGTCCCAAAGCATTCTGAATAACAGCTTGCATCTGACTTAATCAGCCTGAAATCGCCTCTGCCCCAAGACAGGTTCTTAAATCCGTGGATGAGGGTAATGAAACTTGTGCTAATACTAGATACTCTCAAATGAATTCAAGGAGGAAGGTACCAAATTCTGAACCGGTGCACATCCAATCATTTGACTCAAAATCTGAAAATGAGGTAATGGTTTCTAATCCCACTTTGCAAAATGATCCTAAATCTAATTTGCCTATTGCTCTTAAAAAGAAAAGCAGAGAATGTACCATAAATCCATTGTATCCCCTCTCACATTTTGTGTCTTAAGAAAATGTTCACCATCTCATAAAAAATTTCTAACGAGCATAAATATTGTGCCTATTCCTAACACACTACCTAAGGCTTTAGCATGGGAAAATTTGAAAAATGTTATGAATATTGAAATGCAGGCCTTGGAGAAAAACAGGACTTGGAAGTTGGTACCTACCTAAAGGGAAACAAGCAGTGGGATGTAAATGGGTCTTCACGGTGAAATACAAAGCAGGTGGATCTCTCGAAACATACAAAGGGTAAACTCAAACTTATAGGGTGGACTATCAAGAGACATTTGCACCTGTAGCAAAGATGAACACAGTTAGAATCCTATTATCTTTAGCGGCTATCTATAATTGGAAGTTACAACAGTTTGATGTCGAGAACGCCTTCTTGCATGGAGATCTTGAGGAGGAGATATAGATGGAAGTCCCACCTGGATTCAATAGAAATTTAGTTGCCAACAAAGTGTGCAAATTACAAAAAGCATTGTATGGATTACCACAATCACCCAGGGCTTGGTTCAGAAGATTTACAAAAGTGATGCTAGCTTGTGGATATAAACAAAATCAAGGAGATCATACATTATTCATCAAACATTCATATTCAGGGGGAGTAACTGCTTTAGTAGTATATGTTGATGATATAATTGTAACTGGTAATGATGAGAGGGAAAAATAAGTCTTGAAAAAGTGCTTGGTGAATAAGCTTGAAATAAGACTTAGGAAAGTTGAAATAATTCCTAGGTAATGAAGTAGCACACTCACAAAAGGGAATTTTTATCTCTCAACAAAAATACATAATAGACCTTTTCAGAGAAACTGGGAAATCAGCCTGTAAACCAGTGAGTACACTGATAGACCCGAATCATAAACTTGAGGAAATAGTGGAAGATATTGCAGTTGACAAAGAGATGTACCAACGAAATGCTGGAAGACTTATTTACCTTTCTCATACAAGGCCAGACATTGCCTATGCTGTAAGTATAATAAGTCAATTTATACATGGCCCAAAAGAAGTGCATTTACAGGCGGTTTATAAAATTCTGCACCATCTCAAAGGAACTCCAAGAAAAGGGATTATATTTAAAAGGAGTACTAATTTGGTACTTGAGACATACATAGATGCAGATTATGCTGGATCGATGGTTGACAGGAGATCTACCTCGGGGTGTTGTACCTTTCTGGGTGGTAATTTAGTGACATGGAGTAAAAAACAAAATGTAGTGGCTAGATCGAGTGTCAAATCTGAATTCAGAGCAATGACACAAGGAATCTGTGAATTATTATGGATCAAGATAATTTTGGAAGACTTGAAGATCAATTGGGAAGGACATATACGACTCTACTGTGATAATAAATCAGTAATATGCATTGCACACATCCCAGTACAGCATGACAGGATAAAGCATATTGAGGTGGATCGTCACTTTATAAAAGAGAAGTTCGGCAGTGGTTTAATATGTACACCTTATGTGTCTACCAAATCTCAACTTGCAAATATGCTCACCAAAGGATTGAGCAATCCAATGTTTCAAATGATTATTACCAAGCTGAGAATGTGCAATGTCTATTCACTAGCTTGAGGGGGAGTGTTGAAGATTAAGTAGGATTGTTATTCATATCCTTAAAGAATAGGGAATAGTTTCAAACATCCCTGATCTCTTGAGATAAGCTGTAAAGTAATTGTAGATAAGTTGTAAAGTAGTTGTATATATCCTTTTGTTATTCTCTACAACTGCTAAGCTATAAAATAGCCTCTCAGGTAACCAGAAAAGAGTGAATGAAATTAATTTATTCCTTAATATTTTCCCACAATATCCTTGTTGATGGAAGAAAATTTTGGAAAACATGCCCAATTGTGTAAGTTGCTATGGTATGTATTGATACTAAATTTATTGTCATATTTAGGAGTTAATAGGCTTGTTACAAATTATGGAGTAAGGCTAAAACCTTATACACGAATGATATCCAGAGGTTCTATATTGTTGTTTCTAACATGTTCCATTTGAATCAACGGGATATGAATATGTCCCGGTATATTGGCAGGATAGAATCACTGCAAAAGGAATTTAACTTTATTCTATCAATTACTATCACTGTTGCTGACCAGGAACGACAAAAAGAACAATTTTTCATGGTGTTGACTTTAATTGGGATACAATCTGAGTTTCAACCAATTCATGACCAGATACTAGCCAGTGTTGTCATCCTATCTCTAGAGAATGTTTTTGCTCGCCTCCTTTGAGTCTCATCTATAACTACCATCGACTCTGAATCTCATTCAGCAAAGAATTCTATGTTTTTGCTCACCTCCACAGTATGCCTAGCACCTAGCATTTTTTAGAACCATGTCTATGGCAAAGATTGCTTATGTCTGACCGTTTCTCTCCATGGCTGCTATACGCATTGGCCCATTTACTAGCTAGACATCAAGAATGCATTTCTCTATGGCGATTTGAAGGAGGAAGTCTATATGGAGTAATGTTGTTCAAGACTTTGGCATGACGCGTAGCGAAACTGATCACTCGGTTTTCTATTGCCAATGGCATATGCATCTACTTGGTGGTTTATGTGAATGATATAGTCATTATTGGAAGTGATCAAGAGGGTATTAGGCAGCTGAAAACACACCTATTTAATCATTTTCAGACTAAGGATTTGGGAAGACTCAAGTATTTCCTCAGCATAGAGGTAGCTCAGTCTAATAATGATGTAGTCATTTCCCAAAGAAAGTATGCCCTAGATATTCTTCAAGAAACTGGTATATTACAGACCTGTTGGGATTCAAATGTTAAACTCTTACCAAAAGAGAAGGAAATCATTGGAGAATCTTGAAGAATACAGAAAACTAGTCAAAGAGCCATTGGATGATCCTGAACGATACAGAAGACTAATTAGGAAGCTGAACTATCATACAATCACTCAACCAGATATCTTCTTTGTTGTAACCGTGGTTACTCAGTTTCTACATTACAAACTCCTTGTGAAAGTCCTTGGGATGTTGTTATACACATTCTTAGATATATAAAAAAAAAAAAAAAAGCAACAGGTTAAGGACTGTTATATGATGATAAAGGATATACTCAAGTAATTGGGTATTTTGATGCGGATTGGGCAGTCTCTCCTTCATATAGGCACTCTACTACAAGATATTGTGTTCTAATTGGAGGTGATCTCATATCTTGGAATAATAAGAACCAAGTTATTGTCACCAGGTCTAGTGTAAAAGCAAAATATCGAACAATGACCTTTGTAAATGACGTTTGGAGGTAGGACGCAAATGAAGCCAATATGTGACAATAAGACAGTACTGCATATCGCATCTAATCCTATGTTTCATGAAAGGACCAAACACATAGAAGTGAACTGTCACTTTATCAGAGAGAGAAATTTGTCTTGATGTATCGCTACTAGTTTTATCAACTCACAAAGCCAATTAGCAAATGTCCTTACTAAGTATCTTCGAAGTCCTCGCATTGATTTCATTTGTAACAAGTTTAGTGCATATAATTTGTATGCTCCATCTTGAGGGGGAGTGTTAGAATTAGAAATGTGTTAGAATTAAGAATATATTGATTATGTAATTGTTGTAATATTTAGTTTCCTTTCTTAGGGTAATATCAAGACTATATATAGCCTATTATTGTAATATTTGAATTCATTCAATACAAAAGAGGATCTCCTCTACTCTAACAAAGACTAATACAAATTCAGCAAATTGTCACATTCGCTGAAAAATTGAAAATGCCACAAAGTTATAATGCTATTCAGTTAGTCCACATAATTGAAACAAGCGAGAGAAATACAGATTCTAACACCAGATAACAAATTAGGAACTACCTGAATAAAAACAAATAAAGAACATCTAAACCAATCCATGACGGTAACAACTAAATTTGAGATACAACCGTTACTTAATGCATCTCTATATATACCCAATTCAAATCATTATCATAAGAATAAGAATACAAATAGATGTTACCACAAACCAAAAGCCAATTACTAGACTAAAATATACTCTGCTCATATTAAGCGACCACAAAATTATGGTGTTAATCAGCTGTACAAAAGAATACACCACAAAACCTCCCAAATTGCACAATCAAGCACCAAATACTTAACCAAGTATATACATTTGAAACTCAAACTAAACCGAGAGCTCCATTAGACTACCCACTCAAACATGCAAAATCCCAATTAGCCAAATTATCCTAAAACACCAAGACTTAACAGTAATCAGGACCAAGACCACAACAATTACAAGAATCAAACAGCAAACAACATTACAAAACCACCAAAGCAGCACAAAATTTGCTCAAAATTAAACATACCCAGATAAGAACCCACAAAAAATGAGCATTAAACTAAAGAAATAAACACTACCCAGATAAATTAAGAAGCTCACCAATCTTCCCTTTTTGCCTGTGGATCAAAACTACAAATGGAAGCAACAAAATCTAAAGATTGACAAAAAGAGAGTGAAGAGTGAGAGACAGAGATGGAATTAGGGCATGGAGGCAGCTAAGGAGAGAAACGAGAGATACAGACGGACAGAGAGAAAAAATGAATAAATAAACAAACAAACAAAAATCCAATTATGAATGAATATAGAGAGAGAGAAACTGACAACATATATAAGTGCGTTACTTATAGAGAGAGAAAGTGATGTTTTTGTAGAGAGAGAGCATACGATACGGATTCGCCGGGGTCATATGACGCTCTGACATGGCAGTTCCCCGCAACCGACATCTACCTAACCATTGAGATATTGCCACGTGGCTCCTCAACCTTCCAAGTTCCCCCTCTTTTTTTCCCTCCTGTTTTGCTCCTGTTCTTGTGCTGCTCCAACATTGAGAGCACGAACAGAAGAATCTTTCTTTGCTCTTCAACATCAGTTTGCTTTCTGCGTTTATTTTCACATTTTTGGTTTAGTTTAAAGTGTGATTATAATTAGAAATTTAATAATAATCTACGGTCACTGCTGCTAAAACTAGTCAGTGTTTTCGAAAATGAACTCATTCATTCAGCTATTAGATTTGTCATCAACAAGAATTAACTTATTCGCTTCACACGGACTAATCATCAGTAGATTTAGGTAGGATATAGCAAAACCGGTTTGGTTCGGTTGTTGAGAAAATTGAACTGAACCGGTTAGACTAACTTAATAAGAATCGAAAATCGAATTAAAACCGAAAATCCATTGATCTTGATTTGGTCAAAAATGTTGAACTTGGATCTTCTCAAAGTTAAATGAGGAGCTTATATGATAAGGGCAAACAAAGCATGAATTTTTTCCAACCAGTTGAGAGAATTGAATTTTTCCCATGAGCTTGGTGGAGTGGGTGCTTTTTCTATTGCGATTTTTGGGTAACAATAAGTTGAAGAAAAGCAACTTGTGTTTTGCATCTTGTGCTATGCTCTGCTCTTACTGCGTTTTGATTTTTTATTGACTAAAATAAATCAATCGGTTTTATCGGTTCATTTGAATCTAGAACCGAACCAATGTGAATCGAATGGTTTATTTCAAATTTCAATTGAACTTCAACCGATTAATCGAACCGAATCGAATCATTAAGTTCTATTTTTTCCATTCCTATATTTAGGTTTCTATAATTAGACACTAGTAGTGAGAGAATCTACTTTGATGCCTAATATTTTCAAAAATGGAACTTATTTAAGCACATGCAATATGTTTTTGTATTAGTACATATATTAGTGACGGTGAAAATCCTGAAATCAATGATCGAAATTCGAGTTCTATATTATTGATGGTGATTTTCAGCCCTGATGAATTCTGAAACCTGAAGATTCAGTTTAGTTTTTATCAAATTTCGGTATGTTTCAAAATTATTAATTTATAGGTTTAGAATCATTCATTTTTTTTTAACAAAATTTAGGTTCGATTTGGTTCGGTTCAATTAAAACCAAAAAATTTGTCCATTCCTACTCATTACGGTGGGCATCGTCGAGATTGATTCTACATTTGGACCACATTCGACGTTCTGTGAATGAAATAACCCTAAAGATTGTGAAGTTTATAATCTGGGGTAATTAACTATGCATTTGAAGCTATAATTGTTTTTAAAATATGTAAAATTAGAGTCAAATTACAAGTTAATCTCTTTACCTCTTAATTAACTAAGCCAAAATGGACATTTTTGACATAAAATGCTCGTACATAATACATTGTATAATTTAATACATATTTTTTAGTTGTTTTTTAATTTTTTAGCACTCGTGACAATTGATAATTGGTTTATTGCATGGATGACGTGGTACCCCTGTTGCATTGTAGATTTTCTCTTCAAGGAGATGTTATTAATATGCCTAATTATTCGATTAAAAAAAACTATGTTTTAAACAGATTTGGCCATTAGACTTTTGGTCCAATGGTGGGTTTATGTTCTCGTTCGACTCTCTGCATAGATAAGAAGTCAAAAATCTCTCAATACTGGAAGTAAAATTTCTTCTTATATTTATGGGTTAGAGATTATATCTCTAATAAATATAGAATTTTGGGTGTGTTATAAATGTTTATATTTAATATCCCAATAAATTTATATTATAATTTAAAGAAAAAAAAATTGACCATCAATGATGGAAATTATATTTGTAGGAATATAAAGCGATGAAAATATGGTTAAAACTTTGTTTATTTACAACTAACCAATTAAAGTAGGTGTTATATATACATCAACAGAAACTTAAAATTAAATTAGTTAAAAAATTTCAATTTAATTCGAATTCCGTTAACCTTCTTCAGGTAAGGTTGTCTCTATCATGCAACTATTTTTAAAAGGAACAATTTTCATATACATACCTTAGAACTTGCTTTATTATCACAAAAGATAAAAAGCAAAATTTGATGAAACATCAATGTTGAGCCTCAATATTTTGTATTTATTTATTGAATGACATTTTTTTTTTCAAAAAATTAAATTAAATTAAAAAAACAAAGAGTAGAGAAAGCAAGGGTAACCAACTAACCATTAACAGTTAAAGTGTGCGATAATTAAATAATAATAATAATAATAATAATAAACAACAATAGGGATTGACACGTATATCCAGAAGGAACGGAAGATTTTAGAGTTTAAATGAGCCACGCTCAAACCCACTGCATAGACCCGCTCACGGTTCCGATTCCGAACCGGAGCCGAAAGTTTTTGGTTTGGTTAGGGTTCACCCTTAACAGAACCGAAGTCGAACCGCTAGAACCGGTTGGAGTTGTATGTTCCCAACGGCTAGTAGCCGTTGGGCTTGGGCAGGGAGCAACGGCTCCCTACCCTAAATTACAAAAAAAAATATTAATAAATATAATATATAATTTACTAATTTACCCTTAATAATATTAATATAACGACTAGTTTTATGGGCATTTTAGATATCACAAAATATTCCAAAAATATATAAATATGGGTCATTTTTCATTTTTTCAAAACATCAATTCACAATTCTCTCAATTTGTATAATTCTCTCATTTACAATTTCTCATTCTCAATTCTCTCATTCTTTAAAAAAAATTTAACAAAAAATAGTAAGCTCATCCGAGAACACAATGTCAAATGTGTCAACCCAAGAGAGCGGTCATAGTATCGGTACACGGAGAAGAGAAGTTAAGTCTCGTTCCTTCGATATTTTCAAAATTCATTTTCATTTAGTACAGACTGAAAATGAAGGTGCAAGAGCAATATGCAACTATTGTGGGGTTTCTTACAAATTTACTGGTGGATATGGCAATATGATCAAACACTTGGAAATATATCATGTCGTTGAAATCAAACTTGATACAACGCAAACTCAAATGGCCAGGTACGCATCACCTAGTAGAGGTACGAATTCTTTAGATTTATCTAAATATTCTGAAGCTAAAAATATAGAATAAATTTCTAAATTAACTTGTATGACACATCTTTCTTTAAGTTTTGGTGAAAAAATTATTTTTACTAATTACGTTCAGAATGCTTTAAAATCCTGTTGTTTATAAAATAACTAGAAATACAACAAAACATCAAAATTTTAAATTATACAAAGATGGTAAAATTATTTTAAATGAAACATTTAAAGATATTAAATGTCGTCTTTCTATTTGTTCTGATATTTGGAGTGACAATTGGCAAACACACTCATACATGAGTGTGACTTGTCATTGGATTGATGCATCATGGAACATGCAAAAATGACTTATTGCATTTAGAGTTTTTGATGATCAATATATTGCACAAAATATTTATAAAATGATGAAAGTAATTTTTGATGAATTCGGTTTATTAGGTAAAATTTTAACAATTGATTTTGATAATGCATCTTCAAATACTGCATCAATTAAAGATTTAACAGAAATATGCAAACCAAATTTGGGGGGTCGATTTTTTCATGTTCGTTGCACATGTCATGTCATTAATTTATGTGTTCAAGATAGTCTGACTAGTTTAGCACTCTTCATTGATCCTATTAAGATTGCACTCAATTGTATTTGGTCATATTCTCATGTTAGGAGAGAATGAGCCAAGTTTTGTAAATTAAATAGTATTAAAGCGATAAAATTTTCACGAGATGTTCCAACACGTTGGAATTCAACTTATTTTCTTTTATGTCAAGATTTCCAATACAAATATGCATTATGTAGTTTTTTTTCTCAACATGTTCAACATATCACACTTTTTCCTAGTCAATGGGATGTTTGTATGGGCCAAATTTGGACCCAAGGGTAAAATCATCTTTTCACTTCAAGCCCAACAGAAAACAAAGCCCAAGAGTAGAAACCTAACCCATAAAAGTTAGCATTATTGAATTATAATTAAGCCACAAGCTTGTGGACAACTCATCAACCACTTCTCCCCCATTTTGCCTAACACAAGGCATAATCTCACATGCTGTGATCTTTCATCAAAAACATGAGCACGTTGTGGGACTTATGCCAGCTGCTAAAGTCACTCATCTTCAACTATAAATTGCAACATAATTCGAGAAATCGATTCATTGAAGTCTGAGCTCTCATATTTGAGCTCTCTAAGCTTATCACTCCATAAACATCAGTCACTGCCCTCACGGCAGTCAACAGAATTCAATGTAACTTACGACATTGTTCTTCCATTATTTACAGCTCGTCTTCATACTGACTTGAGCGTCGGAGTGCCTACGGCACCCACCACACCGGTGGACAGTATTCCCGCTCACTCTACCTTTGTTTTGCAGGATCGCTAGTGCCCCAAACCTATAAATTCTTGATTGTGGACCTCGGGCGAAATCCAGCATCCACAATGTTCAATTAAAAATTATACAGAGATGATAAAATTATTGTCCACTGGCATGTCCACATAAGAACTATTTTTCTGCAATCTTTTCAATGAGCACGGCTCCCCAATATTCATCATTTGCATCTGTCTGTAAGACACGTTATCCGTCAGTGGGAATTTTTAAAGCATGAGGTTTTGGTATCAGAGACTGTTGCGGTTGAGCAAACATTCAGTGTGGGAGATAATATATTGGAAGCGAGACAGTCTTCATTACATCCAAGCACTTTAGAAGCAACATCATGTGTGGATGATTAAACCCGAGCTGATCTGAGGCAACAAAAAGATACCCCCGATGACTTTGAAGACTTGTTCAACAATGCATTTGTAAGTACAAGCGGAACGAGAGCTGAATGATCAATAGACATTGATGATAATGATGATCAAAGCTCAGTAAATAATTATAAATTGTAATGGGAACTATCTTAAAATTGTAATGGAACTACATGAGCTTTGATTTCTCTCACCCCTGAAGGATACGTAGGCAATTTAAGTTTTTAAAAATTGAAGTTCAAGCTCTTTAATTTAATGATTTTATTTTAAATTTTATTTAGATAAGAATTTTATTTGTAATTTAATGTAATCTAAATTCAAATTCATAATTTTAAATAAATTTTTTAATCTCATGTTTTTAAAAATTCATTATTAAATTTTCTAAGAAAAGTAAAAAAATTTGATTCGGTTCCGGTTCCGGGTTCCACATTAGTGTGGAATCGTGAACCGGACCGGTGGTCAGGTCTACCACTGCATCCACAACTTCGAAAATTGCAAAAATTTCATAAAAATTTGATATATGGACTTTAAGTGGCATGACAATACTTATGTTATTTGATCATCGATTAATCAATTATTAACCTTAAATCGTAATATGAGAGATTTGACCCAATTAATTTTATCCGATTTAAATTGACATCGATATATAGGCGATTTTGATTGATTAATAGGCCAATTTCCAACTTATGATTTCCCAAAAATCATCTAATTTCATTTTTTAATATATATTTTAATTTTTAATACATTTTTACAGTTTTTAACAGATGATTTTATATGAAAAATATGGTGATTCTATTAAAAATAATTAAAAAAATTAAAAAAAAAATGTTTTGACTTAAATTAATTATTACTGAGATAATAAAACTCTTAATTTGTTTAGTAATTTTTAATCATTAATGAATGAGTTTAGTGATTTTTAAAGAATTTTGAGAGATAATTTCAAATTTTTTTATTCTCAACAATGTAAAATATAACTTTACTCTTTTCAATTAATCACCGATTATTTTCGATTAATCACAAGTCGCTCAAATTACTCGTGGAGAGATTTACTGTCGAAGACAATATGGATATGACATTGGAAAAGGAAATCATCGCCTCTCCTCATATATAGTAGTTTTTTTAGAATATTTTAAAAAAAAAACATCATTTTATAAAATTACATTAATAAAATAACACAATTTAGTACGTATTTATTCGTTATTTACTTTTATTTGCATAGTAAAATTTATATTTTATAGTAATGAATTTGGAGGGTAGCTGGGTGGATTTAATATGACAGTTTGTATGTCTATCCACGAGGAATGAAAATTTATTCCATTACACATCTCGTAAATATACTCGAATACATGAAAAATTTGCCTAGAGAGCTTTCATAACCTATAATGGAGATTTGAAATGAGGGACATGTGTTACCAATGGGCTACACGCCCATTGGTGTAAAAGTGCATATCTAGAATAGAAAAATGTGATAACATTTAGGGGGATCAACAATACAGATTGATACGTCTATCTACAAGGAATTAAAATTTATTCCCTAACTAGCGAGACAACTCAGAAATCTACTTTTATACATGTGAAATTTGCCAGCAGACCCTTCATAACCTATAGAGGAGATTTGAGTCCCCACGACTTTTGTTGGACTCGAGATGAGGGAGATAAGTTACCAAGAAGCTACACAGACATTGGCGTAAACGTGTATACATAGAACAAAAGAACATGCAATAAATTTTTCTTAAAAAAAATATATAGAATCGGCAATACGGATTGATACGTCTATCCATGAGGATTGATACTTCTATCCACAAAGAATCAACAATACAGATCCAAAGTCATCGAGGGTATTTTCTTGTTGTCTTAGATCAGCTTGAATCCAATCATCAATATATGTTGTTGCTTCTAAGGTGATTGGATATAAGGAAGACCGTCTCGCTTCCAAAATATAATCTCATAAACTGAAAGTTTGTTCAACCGCAACAGTGGAACACATGTGCTGCCAACACTTTTTTAGTAATAATTGATAACACATGATAGAAATTTTGATGTCCGTGCCACCAGTCAAGTACTTGAAATTTTTGACGTGAAAAGCTTTCAGTAGAAAACTCGAAATTTACTATTAAATAATTATCCAAATCCGAGTTGTTAGTCGTGATTTCCTTGTGTTTTCTATTTCATTATAGTAACCAACGACAACCTATGCTAATTCTTGAAGGTGCTACAAGTTGGCTACTATATTGTCATACTGATTGCAAGTTGTATCTACTAACATAATCATTAAATAAATCTACTAAATCAATTCTTACTTCATCTATTATATTTTTTACCTTGATTTTTTTATCTATTCATAAAAATTCATAATAAGTTTGTAAACCATTATTCAAACCATCTAATTTAAATTTAGGATCAAAAAATATAACAATAAGATAAAGTAATTGAATTTCTTGAAAATAATTCAACCATTTTCTCTTCATTATAATAATAGTTTCAACTAAAATAAAATAATTCACATTTTCACTGGAAGCATGCTCAGCTAAAGTACCAACAATATTCAAATATTTAACAAGAATAAATTTATTGTTAGATAATAAATACTACTAAAACTATTTGTTGCATCATTAACAACTTTTAAAATGTCTAAAATTCTTTCACAAACTTCACAAATGACTAAGATAAAATGATATATGTTGACCATGTTGGGAAAAAAAATACTACATAATAAATCTGTGTAAGCAAAATATTGATTTAAAAGAAAATAAGTTGAATTCAAACAAGTTAGAACATCTCATAAAAATTTTATTGGTTTAACACCATTTAATTTATAAAACTTGATTCATTCTCTCATAACATGAGAATATGACTAAATACAATTAAGTGCATCATTAATAGGGTTAATGTGACATTGTAAATATTTTAAATCATATTGAACACATAAATTAAGTACATGACATGTGCAACGAACATGAAAAATCGGCCCTCAAATTTGGTTGATATATTTCTTTTAAAATTTAATTGATACATTATTTGCAAACGCATTGTCAAAACCAATTATTAAATTTTTACCTAATAAAACATATTCATCAAAAATCACTTTAATCATTCTATAAATATTATGCGTGTACGGGCCAAATTTGGGCCCAGGGATAAAATCGACATTTACCTCAAGGCCAACCACTAAACCTGAAGCCCATTAGTAGATCCAGTCTATAAGCAAAAATGTCATACAAGGAAACTCCACGGGCCGCCTCATGGACCCGAACTCGTTAACATAAAAAGAACCAACGGACACCAGTTACGAAAATCAAGAAGAGAATCCGAATTCATAAACATCACCATGAAGTCGACGGTTTCGAGGGATAGATACGATCGTCAGTTATCAGACATAAATCACCTGAATTAAACCATCATTGAAGAGGACTCCAACGGGCAGAATATGGACCCCGCATCAGGGAACCTATAAAATAAGAAGACAAAGCAATAGTGGATGGATCATCTTCTTGAGACTACTCATATCATCAAGACATTATTCCAATACACCGCCCTCACGGCAAACAATATGTGGTTGAGGTACTCCATAGACCTTATTCCTTTCACCTTGAACTCATTCATCTTTAGGCTAACTTGAGCGTCGGAGTGCCTACGGCTTCCACCACACCGGTGGGCAGTAACCTCCTCTTTCACTCTACTCTTGTTTTACAGGTTCGCTCGCGCCCCTCAACTCACATTCTCGATTGTGGACCTCGACCGAAATCAGTCTCCATAATTTGGCGCCCACCGTGGGGCTAACGAGCGGATATCGCAAAAGTTAGGCACACCAACAAAACAGTCAGAAATGGCCTCAAACAATGAACAAACCCCGGATCCCTTGATGGCACAACTTGCCATGCTCCAAGAATGACTGCAAGCCCTTGAAGAAGAGAATCTAACGATGCGAAACTCCAACGAAAGTCTACAAAAAAACTGGAGCAGTTATCATCCAATCCCCAGCATAACACTCAAGGAAAAACCATCAATCCAGACGACCGAAGCAACCCAACAATCCCGCCTATGTCGGATGGACTAAACAACAATCACCAGCTGACTTCGCATGACCCGAACTCTCTCAACGATCTATCCCAACAAATCGCTACCTCTATCAGAAGGGAAATGATTGAATTCAATGAAGCAATAATGTCGAGACTACCAAGAGTAAGACTACCAGTCAGGAAGAGTAGGGCCGGAGCAATTTCTGATACCCCGTTTGTGGAGCCAATTGTTGCTGTTGAATTGCCCCGGAAATTCAGCCCATCCGAAATGAAGCCATATGATGGGTCCGCCGATCCAGACGACCACATAATACATTACAAGTACAAGGTGATGTCAACCGGCTTGTCCCCAAGTCAGTGGGAGGCTGGAATGTGTAGATGCTTTGGGGAGACTCTGGCGGGACCTGCCCTTACTTGGTTCATTAACCTACCCTACAGGTCAATCGAGTCCTACCAAGAGCTGGCTGACAAGTTCGTGCAACTCTTTGCAAGTTCATGCAAATTAGAAAAGACTTCCGACGACCTTAATTCTATACAGCAGAGAAGGGGAGAGTCATTACGGAGCTACGTGGCCCGGTTCAACCGGGAAAGAATTACTGTCCCGGATCTCCACCAGCCTACAGCGGTCGAAGCCTTCCGGAATGGACTACTTTATGACAGTGGGCTCTACAAGAAATTGACAAAGTTCCGGTGTTACACCATGGACCAGGTCATGGCACGGGCCCAGGTAGAAATAAGGTGGGAAGAAGATAAAAGAAATAAAAGAATGGAAGATGTTACAAATGCACGAGTGGACCGAAGGCCTGCTGCTCCCAGGAGACAAGATATAGATATCCACTCTCACAAGGAATGAAGGAACCAACCAAAAGGAGAACGACGACCTTTCTATAAAAGTATTGACAGACGACAAAGGCCATACAAAAGTAGGGATGAGCTTCCAACAAGCAAACCCATGCTCCCGGACTACAACTTTACGATTTCTCCCGGGGAACCGGTCTTTGTGCTTAAGAAGATGGGGAATGAAGTAAAGTGGCCTCCACGCTCCAGGGACAATTCGACCAAAAAGGACACTAGAAAGTGGTGTGAATTCCACAGGGACTATGGTCATACGACAGCGGAATGTGTGGCTTTGAGATTAGAAGTTCTGGAGCTACTAAACAAGGGTTTCCTGAGGGAATTGCTCACTAATAAAGGGAAATCAACATTGGCGCGAAGGGACGAGAGAGATGGTCAAGGAGAAATTCCAACCCCACCACCCCCAATTAATAACACCGTTAATGTCATTTCAGGAGGATCAGGAATCAGTGGAGCAACATATTCGGCAGCTAAACGACATTCAAGGGCTCTGGCAAATAACATTTCACATACCTCGATGTCTGTGGAAACAGTCTTCACGGATTCGATAATAAAGTTTCTAGACGACGGGGATTCACACAATTTAAATCCACACCATGACGCTTTAGTTATTTCCTTGCAGGTGGCCAACTTTATGATCAAACGAGTACTGGTCGACACAGGCTCCTCAGCTAATATAATTTTCGCAAGTGCCCTTGCTGACATGGGGGCCGAGCTGGATAAAGTAAACCGACGGACGACAGTACTGATCGGGTTTAGCGGAGAGCAAAAATTCACCATGAGGGAAATATCACTCACAGTCTACGTAGCCGAAGTCAACAGAATGACCACATTCTTGGTCTTAGACAGCCCTTCAGCCTACAATCTGATCATGGACAGACCTTGGATTCACAACATGTGGGCAGTGTCATCTAATTACCATCAAGTAATAAAATTCCCTACCAAGTGAGGGGTTCAAGAAATTAAAGGTGATAGATTGGCGTCAAGAAGTTGCTACCAGACGACTTTGAAGGCTAAAACTGAGTCAGCATAGCAATTACAGACTGGGCCTCGTGCTCCGGAACCGACTCTACCAAATATAGAGAAGCTTGACGAGGTCCAGATTCACTCTCAGTTTACAGATCACAAGGCATTAGTTGGAGCTGGCTTAGATCCCAAACTAAGAGCCGACCTAATTGAATTCCTGAAGAGGCGACACGACAGTTTTGCATGGTCTCACAAAGACATTACTGGAATCGATCTGCAGCTTATTACTCACGAATTACATGTGGATCCAGACCACACCCCAGTTAGGCAGAAAAGAAGAAAGTTCGCCCCTGAAAGGAACCGAATCATTGATGAAGAGATTCAGAAGTTATTGCAGAACAGAGCAGTTAAAGAAGTACAGTTTTCGGAGTGGCTTGCGAATGTTGTAGTTGTGACGAAAAAGAATGGAAAGTGGAGAGTCTGCATCGACTTTACGGATTTTAACAAAGCTTGTCCGAATGACTCGTTCCCACTGCCATATATTGATTCAATGGTCGACGCAACAGCAGGGCATGAGTTATTAAGCTTTATGGATGCGTATTTAGGCTACAACCAGATCCTCATGCATCCTGACGATCAAGAGAAGACAACATTTATCACAAACCGAGGGATTTTTTGTTACAAGGTAATGCCGTTCGGATTTAAAAACACGGGAGCAACATACCAAAGACTGGTCAACAAGATGTTCGATAATCACATTGGGAAGACAATTGAGGTTTACATAGACGACATGCTGGTGAAGTACATCAAATCGGAGCAACACCTAAATCATCTGGAAGAAGCCTTCGACATCATGGACATGTACGGAATGAAATTGAATTATACTAAGTGTGCGTTTGGAGTCGCCTCAGGGAAATTCTTGGGGTACGTAGTCACTCGACGAGGAATAGAAGCGAATCCATACCAGATTAGATCAATTCTCGACATTTCATCTCCTTCCAGCCTGAAGGACGTCATGCGGCTAACCGAGAGGATCGCCACATTAAACAGGTTCATCTCCAAATCCACAGATAAGAGTTTTTTGTTCTTTTCAGCTTTGAAGAAGGCAAACAGCTTTGAGTGGACTCCTGCTTGTGAGGAAGCGCTGAAATGACTCAAACGGTACCTCACTACACCTCCATTGTTGTCAAAACCACACGACAATGAGCGACTCTACCTCTATTTTGGAGTTTTAGAACACACGGTTAGCGGAGTCTTAATGAGAGAGGAGTTGGGAACTCAACAACCAGTCGACTGTAGGGGTTTTAGGGGCTAAATCCGGTAACGCATCGGAAGCGGTGAAAATCGTATTTTCCGATTTCAAAACTTTTTCTCGGATTAATTAAATAAACATATTTATTTAATTATCCAATAATCAAATTATGAAATAAAATTCAAATAAATCATATTTAAGTGAATTTACCAAATTGCCCTTATATTGGTATTTTGTCCATTTTAGTCCGAAATTGATCTAATCAATTTTGAATGATTCTAAATCATTTCTAAGATGAAATTAGCATGTTCAAAACATCAAAACACCAAAAGCAACAAAATCCCCAATTTTGTTCATCATGGCCGAATGCACCATTAGGGTGCCAAATTGTGCACTTTGTCATTTCATGCTTCAAAACACATCAAGATGTAATCTAATCAACATGAAACTTTATATGCATCATATACACATCCAAATGCACAACATATATGAAAATCCCCAAATTTGGAAGTGGTCTTAAACCCTAATTTTTCAATTTCATCAAATTGGACAAATTAGACCAAATTGGTTAAATCCAATACTTCAATCATGTTTCTTCCATCCAAATCAAGTCTCAACACAATGAAACAACTATAGAAAAATTCTAGGTCATTTAAGAGTGGGTCAATAACTCTAGAATGGCAACAAGGTTCTAAAACATTAAAAGAATGCTTATTACTACACTAGTAATAAACTTCCAACATCATACATGCAAATCACCTTCATCAAACTTTTATCCATCAAAAGTACAAAGAATAAAGAATAGAAAAACTCAAGAACATCACAAGATGTTGCCCACAACAAGAGGAACAAATTACTCTCTAATGGAAGGTTGGAAATACTTACTAAATTCCAAGATTTTCCTTGTTTTTCTTTTCTTTTCTCTCTACCTTCTTTGCCTTGTTTTAATGGAGTTTTGATAAAGTGAAATGGTTAATGAAACCCTAAAATAAATGAAACAATATATACCTCCTCCAAAAGAAGCCTTGGCCGAAATTGGTGGAGAAAAATATACAAAATATCATGATATTTTATTTCATTTAATTTTGCTTATCAACTTGCAACTTTAATCATCAAACAATTTAATGAATAAAGAAAGTCAACAATTGCAACTCAAAAATATAACCATTATATTTAATTAAGGGTCATGGCCGAAATTAAGAAAAATAAAGGAAAAAGACATTTTCATTTTTCAAACAATTTGAACAAATATCTTAAGAAGTCAAAATCAATTTGACAACCTTTTCCTTTAATGTATAAGTCAACAATTGCAACTTATAATCATTTCCTAACTTTATCATTTGGTGATATATTTATATTTTAATTATATTAATCATTTAACAATTAAATAATTAAATAATTAATTAAATACAAATATATCAAACATATGTATTATATTTACTTTAAATATCTCAAATACATATATTAATGATATATGTCAAATACCTTTATTTGACTATTTATTAATGTGTATTTAATAATATCATATATTAAATACAAATACACATTAATTAGGAAATGACGGTTCGGCCCGTTCGCATGTATTTTTCGTTTAACGATTAAACGATTTATAAATAATCATCATTATTCATAAATGTTGCTCTAGTGCTCTACGAGTATGTTTCATTATTGAGACTCTCTAGATTCAGGTATATCCGTCACGAAATCCAATTTCATGTGCATAATCTATCCACCCGTAGATTATGACGATCACGGATAATCTAGCTGAATCATACAGGTCGAGGTCATTGCATACGTATAATACCTCCGTCACAGGTATCCGGATAATACTAGAGATATAGATGTAAACGTCAAATCTCTATAGGTATTATCCCGTCGACGTATCTATTAGCAATCTCTAAATAATACTCGGAACTTACTTCTGATGTATACTGTGGCCACAGATTTAACAGACTGCTAAATATATATGGACTACCTATGCTCTGTACACAGAACTGACGGATCCTATCTTGACACACACAGGATATCCTGAGGATCGATCCACACCCAAACGAACAGGCGGAGGTCTGATCTAAATAGATCTGTGACGTGACTGCCATCTAAGTGTGGAGGATGTCTCATACATCCACAGTGGTGTCTCAAGTCGAAGGACCACTATGCTACTCAACCCGAGAAGATTCTTATTGACGTTGGCGTACCATCCATTAAGAATCTTCGGTGAGCCGTTCAGTGTTCATCCACTATAAACACCTACACGTCTATACGAGTCTCCTTAGACTCATGGTTCATTGGGATAAACCATCGGACCAAGTCTCGATATACGACATGTACTGGTCTCAACAGATTGACTAACCGACCCGTGTTAGCAAATCTTGACCAGGAACTATGTTTGATAATATACATATAGCAGTGACACTTCCCAATGTCAATTACAAACTAACTTTGTAACTGTGTACTGCATTATATATTATCGGGCCTTTGTCTAATATATACATATCACTAAACCACATTTAGTTTCAATCTAATCGTAATCAGATCAAATACGTATATAAGAACAAGAGGTGCAACCATAAACAAGTAATATTATGGAATAAAGGGATGTTCGTATTCATGAATCAGACATAAATACGGTCCGGATTGGCGCTCTGAGCACCAACCCCAACATCTACTACGTAAGTAAAGCATTGTTGGGAGCAGAATCACGCTACCCGTTAATGGAGAAATTGGTTTTTACCTTTGTCACAGCCGCGAGGAAACTCAGACCTTACTTTCAAAGACACCCGATCACGGTATACACGACATATCCATTAAGAAGCATACTCCATAAACCAGAATTGTCAGGAAGATTGATGAAGTGAGCAATTGAACTTGGGGAACACGACATAGCTTACCAGCCTAGGATCGCCATCAAATCTCAAGCGCTGGCAGATTTTGTGGCCGACTTCGCCCCTGATCTCTTTGCAGTGGCTGAAATTGAGGTCAACTCCATTCAGTCGACAATACCTTGGAAGTTAGCAGTCGACGGGTCCAGCAACAAGAAAGGCTGCGGTCATGGAATCATGATAACTACCCCCGACAGGTGACACTTTGCAACATGCAATCAAATGCGGTTTTAGAGTTACCAACAATGAAGCAGAGTATGAGGCATTGATCGCAGGGTTATTATTAGCTAAAGAACTGGGGGCTAGAGAGATATAAGTGAAATCCGACTCTCAATTGATAGTCAACCAGATCGAAGGATCTTATCATGCCAGAGGTCAAGCGATGGCATCCTACTTACAAAAGGTAAATGATATACGGTCGACATTTGAGAAATTTTCCATAACCCAAGTCCCAAGAAGCGAAAATTCCCAGGCAGATGCATTGGCTACCCTCGGATCGACAATGGAGGGGAACAAACCACGAACAATTGATGTAGTACATTTGTGCTGGCCGGCAATTTGGAAGGAAGAAACAGTTGTTGTCGCGGTCGATTCGGTCGACACTTGGATGACGTCTATATTCGAGTATTTACAAAAAGGCTCACTTCCAGAAGACAAAGTGCAAGCCAGAAAAGTCCAGAGACAGTCTGCGAGGTTCGTTGTGTTCGACGGTCAGCTGCTAAGAAGATCTTTCACATGACCTTATTTGAAGTGTCTAACACACGACGAAGCACAACATGTGTTGTCTGAGTTGCATGAAGGGGAGTGTGGGAACTATTCTGGTGGTAGGAGCCTGGCTCTTCGAGCGCATTCGACAGGGTATTATTGGCCGACAATGAGAATTGACTCCACAGAATTCACTAAAAAGTGTGACAAGTGCCAGAGATTTTCACCAGTTCCTCATCTTCCACCAGAGAAACTAAATCCCATTATATCCCCATGGCCATTTATGAAGTGGGAATGAACATAGTAGGAAAACTCCCAACCGCGCCTGGCCAACGAGTCTACATGCTTGTGATGACAGATTATTATTCAAAGTGAATAGAAGCTGAAACATTCGCTAGAGTAGGCGACAAAGAATCTCAAACATTCGTATGGAAAAACATCATTTGTCGATTCGGCATACCAAGAGAAATTGTGACTGACAATGGCTCTCAATTCATCAGCCATCACTTTCAAAACTTTTGCAGGAACTGGGGCATAAAATTGAACTTTTCGACACCACGCTTTCCACAAGCGAACGGTCAGGCCGAATCGTCCAACAAGACAATCATGAACACTTTGAAGAAGAGGTTGGAGAAGACTAAAGGCGCTTGGGCGGATGAACTTCCAGGAGTGTTGTGGTCATACATGACAACAGTGAGGTCTTTGACAGGCGAAACTCCATTCGCATTAGCTTTTGGAACGAAAGCAGTAATTCCAACTGAAGAATTCATCTCTTCCCCACGCTATCAGTGGCTCAGCGAAGAAAAAAATCAACGGCTTATGAATTTCAATCTCGACACGATTGATGAAACAAAGGACCGAGCTTCCATTCGACTGGCCGCTTATCAACAAAGGATGGCCAGATACTTTGACAAAATCGTCAGGAGTAGGACTTTCAAGGCTGAAGATTGGGTCATACGGAGAGTGTTCCAGAACACCAAGGAAATTGGAGACGGGAAGTTGGGTCCAAATTGGGAAGGCCCTTACCTCGTCACCAAAGTTGTCGGGAAATGAGCCTACAAGCTACAAGCTATGGAGGGGACTTTCGTGCGCAATAGTTGGAACGCGGTGCATCTTAAGCGATTCATCCGGTAACGCTTATGATTTGTCGTTTGTTTGTTGGCAATTATATCTCTGATAGTAGTTATTAGACTGAAATAAGGAAATTTGTAGAAGTCGTTCGACTAATTGCAATAAAAAATCATTCATTGACATATCATTCGACATTTGTACACAAATCAAAAGACCGTTCATTAGAATATCATACGACATATTTGACACACACACAATTTTGATTGTTCAATTGAGGCTTTCCGCCTTCCTGTGGGACCACTAATTCAAACTTCGTACAAAATGTTCAAAGTTAAACCCTTAAACTTCTAAGACATTGTCTGGTGCTTTATCGGTAGCCGTAGGAAGATTGGCAGGAACATCTTCTTGAGTCTCGACAGCTTCCGGACCAACATATTATCCCTCTAAATATTTTTCGACCTCTTCCGTTTCAACAAAAGCAAATGCGTCCGGTTCAACCTCATCCTTCTTCGACTCGACCTCCAGCCCTTTCTCTTCACCATCGTCCTCCGTCAAAGAAGAGATACCAGCTTCACGTCTTTCATATTCTCTAATCCACTTCTCAGGCTTCCAATCTACGTGTTTTCCAGCTACAAATTCCCTCATTAAATCGCATTTATTTCTCATCATGGAGTCGATGGCGATGTCCTTCATTTGCTCTAACAACAATTCTTTTTATTTCTTTACATTCTTGAAACCTTCTTTGTAGTTGTCGATTGTAAGCTCGACCGTTTCTTTCTCCAACCTCAAAGCAGCCTTAACCTCATTCAGTTCCTTCTCAAGTCCTCTTTCCTTCCTTTGAGAAGCGACCAACCCGGACTTCAGATCTGACGACTCCTTCCTCACCACCGACAACGATTTCTCCAGCTCCTTGATCCTCCTTTGATTGGATTCCACATTCTTCCGCATGAATAGACTATACTCCAGTGCCTGAAGAAGTCGAGTCAGAACATCATCCGACCAAAAAAAAAGATAATAATCAGTAGCTCTACTCACTTGATAATTTAATGCGATGGCTTTCTTCATGGCCTCCATCGGGCCAATGTGTGCCAACCTTACTTCATCCCCCTCAAGAAGAAGCCCTTCCACGAATGAATCAATGCTTGAAGGGTCAGAAATTGTAGTCGATTCTCGTGGAACCTTTAAGATGAGGTTATCAGAGTCCTCTTCCACTTCCGCTTCAGCGATAAACTTCATTTTCTTCCCTGCATAAATCATTGCAGTCGACTTCGCTTTCTCTGCGGCACCCTCACTTGAAACGACTTCCCTTTGTAGAGGGCCAGCCTCTTTTTCTGCCTCTAGCTCTTTTTTCTTCAGCTTCATTCACTTCTTTCGACTCTTCATCTCGTCGAGTGAAGCTATGGTGAAAGGCCCAGTCATCATTTCCTCTGCGTATAAAAATTCTTCTAGTTTTAGGGGTTTCGATATCTATATCCTCCATATAACGATTGACACGACCATCTACAATTTATCACGGACAAAACGTCGTTACATAAGGCCAGAACCTTACATTCTTCTCGGTGATAGATTTCATTCCACAACGGAGTCAACCTTAACCTCTTTTCCGTCAAAATAGTTTTACAGTCCCTTTTTTCGGTCGACAGGGATATAATGGCTTTGGTGTTGGAGATTGTACGTGCAGTCGTGATGAATGACTTGTTTCGTAGAGGATCTGTAGCAACAAGAACATGGTTATTCAAAAACACAAGTATGACTCAAGGATTGAAATTTAGAGAAAGTACGTTACTCACTCGACAAACACCAAAATTCTGGGATTCGACCAGTCCCGGTCGATCCAAATATACCCTCACCATTTGCAAAGAAATAATAAGACTGCCAATTTCCCCTATCATTAGTCGGCAATCCAGTAACTAAATGCGTCTTTCTCTGACGAAGGATCAATGTATATCTTCATTTTTCCTTCAAATGCTCCTTCAGGTAGTACGTCTCTAAAACATCCTTTACCTCAAAGAATACCCCCAATTCGAAAGATAAAAATTCAATCGACAGTAAAATCCTACACGTATTTGGCATCAACTGTGAAAGAGCAACTCCAAAATGATCCAAAACTTCCCAAACCAGTCTCGGAATAGGAAACCTCAACCATACAAAAAATGGACGTACATAGAATCTCATTCACCCCGGAACCTTGTAATCGATTCTTTCATTCGACGAAGGCACCCGGAGTTCCAGAGAATTAGGGAACCTTTACATACAGCTGAGTTCCCTCAACATTTTCCCAGTCATTCGACTTGCAGGATTTTTGGATAGTAAGTTGGTGGGTTCACTCGTACATGGAAAATCACTCAGCTCCCCAACAGCGGGCAAAGACCTTAATGGTATAGCCTCAGTAGGAGTTTCTTGAGAAGGCCTAGCCCAGGTAACTACGCCACCCTCGATCAGCTTCTGGTACGACCAATCTTTGTACTCTACATCCTCATTGGTCTCACTTGACGACACGACATAACTATCGATGTTGGCACCTAAGCTGCCTAACGATTCTCCACTCGACATCTTCCAAACAACAAACATATAAACAACTAATCTCCCTAGTAACCTACCACCTAAAGATCAAAACCCACAAACACAAGTTTAAAACAAATCACACAAACCCAAAGATCAAACATCCAAATTTACTTAAGAACAACTTGAATTATCACTATGAATATTTAAAGAAATTGAAGAACAAGAGGAAGATTTCGAAGAATACCTTGAAACACTTGAGAGCACTCCTTACTCGACTTCCGAATGAGGCGAAATGAAGCACCCAAAGCTCTTTTATACACGCTACTTAAATTGGCGCCAAAATTACCGCCAAAAGGACGCCTCGTTATTTGTATTAGGTTTTACTGCATTTAATGAGACGTGGAAAATCTAGAATCCTTCTATCAGCTATCGTCGAAAGGAGAAAAGAATTACAATCAGGCTTGTCACAATTAGATGTTGTGCACTCGCCAAAACATCAATACATTTCATTAGTGTCTTCCCCGTTTGATACGACAACATCAGAAATCTAAATACATGTAATGTACTCATCAAGTCAGAGGTTGATTCGACTTTTAAGCAAACCCTTATACGGGTGGTTTAATCATTCGACACCACCTCAAACGTAAGATCAATACCCTTGGAATATCGATTCGACACAACATCTATTCAGGACTTGACACAATATCTACTCGCTATTCGACAAGTCGAGTCAAATAGAATCATGGAAATCACTCACCTCATACGACAAGTCGAGTGAGATTACTCTTGAACCACCATCTGGTTCAGTCGACCAGGGACATACCCCTGATGACTCATGTCGAGTCAAATAGAATTATGGAATTCACTCGCCTCATACGACGAGTTGAGAGAGATTACTCCTGAACCACCATCTGGTTCAGTCGACCGGGGACATACCCCTGATGACTCTTGTCGAGTCAAATAGAATCATGGAAATCACTCGCCTCATACGACAAGTCGAATGAGATTACTCCTGAACCACCATCTGGTTCAGTCGACCGGGGACATACCCCTGATGACTCATGTCGAGTCTAATAAAAAGATATGGAATTCACTCGCCTCATACGACAAGTCGAGTGAGATTACTTCTAAACCACCATCTGGTTCAGTCGACCGGGGACAACCCCCAGATGACTCTTGTCGAGTCAAATAGAATCATGGAAATCACTTGTCTCATACGACAAGTCAAGTGAGATTTTTCCTGAACCACCATTTGATTCAGTCGACCAGGGACATACCCCTGATGACTCATGTCGAGTCAAATAGAATCATGGAAATCACTCGCCTCATACGACAAGTCGAGTGAGATTACTCATGAACCACCATCCGATTCAGTCGACCAAGGACATACCCTTGATGACTCATGTCGAGTAAAAATAATTATGGAATTCACGCGCCTCATACGACGAGTTGAGAGAGATTACTCCTGAACCACCATCTGGTTCAGTCGACCGAGGACATACCCCTGATGACTCTTGTCGAGTCAAATAGAATCATAGAAATCACTCGCCTCATACGACAAGTCGAATGAGATTACTCCTGAACCACCATCTGATTCAGTCGACCGGGGACATACCCCTGATGACTCATGTCGAGTCTAATAAAAAGATATGGAATTCATTCGCCTCATACGAAAAGTCGAGTGAGATTACTCCTGAACCACCATCTGGTTCAGTCGACCGGGGACAACCCCCAGATGACTCTTGTCGAGTCAAATTGAATCATGGAAATCACTCGTCTCATACGACAAGTCGAGTGAGATTTTTCCTGAACCACCATCTGGTTCAGTAGACTAGGTACATACCCCGATGACTCTTGTCAAGTCAAATAGAATCATGGAAATCACTCGCCTCATACGACAAGTCAAGTGAGATTACTCCTGAACCACCATCTAGTTCAGTCGACCAGGGACAAACCCCTGATGACTCATGTCGAGTCAAATAGAATTATGGAATTCACTCGCCTCATACGACGAGTTGAGAGATTACTCCTGAACCACCATCTGGTTCAGTCAACCGGGGACATACCCCTGATGACTCTTGTCGAGTCAAATAGAATCATGGAAATCGCTCGCCTCATACGACAAGTCGAATGAGATTACTCATGAACCATCATCTGGTTCAGTCGACCGGGGACATACCCCTGATGACTCATGTCGAGTCTAATAAAAAGATATAGAATTCACTCGCCTCATACGACAAGTCGAGTGAGATTACTCCTGAACCACCATCTGGTTCAGTCGACCGGGGACAACCCCCAGATGACTCTTGTCGAGTCAAATAGAATCATGGAAATCACTCGTCTCATACGACAAGTCGAGTGAGATTTTTCCTGAACCACCATCTAGTTCAGTCAACCAGGGACATACCCCTGATGACTCTTGTCGAGTCAAATAGAATCATGGAAATCACTCGCCTCATACGAGAAGTCGAGTGAGATTACTCCTGAACCAGCATCTGGTTCAGTCGACCAGGGACATACCCCTGATGACTCATGTCGAGTCAAAATAATTTTGGAATTCACTCGCCTCATACGACGAGTTGAGAGAGATTACTCCTGAACCACCATCTGGTTCAGTCGACCGGGGACATACCCCTGATGACTCTTGTCGAGTCAAATAGAATCATGGAAATCACTCGCCTCATACGACAAGTCGAATGAGATTACTCCTGAACCACCATCTGGTTCAGTCGACCGGGGACATACCCCTGATGACTCATGTCGAGTCTAATAAAAAGATATGGAATTCACTCGCCTCATACGAAAAGTTGAGTGAGATTACTCCTGAACCACCATCTGGTTCAGTCGACTGGGGATAACCCCCAGATGACTCTTGTCGAGTCAAATAGAATCATGAAAATCACTCGTCTCATACGACAAGTCGAGTGAGATTTTTCCTGAACCACCATCTGGTTCAGTCGACCAGGGACATACCCCTGATGACTCTTGTCGAGTCAAATAGAATCATGGAAATCACTCGCCTCATACGACAAGTCGAGTAAGATTACTCCTGAACCGCCATCTGGTTCAGTCGACCGGGGACATCCCCTAGATGACTCATGTCGAGTCTAATAAAAAGATATGGAATTCACTCGCCTCATACGACAAGTGGAGTGAGATTACTCCTGAACCACCACCTGGTTCGGTCGACTGGGGACATCCCCCAGATGACTCTTGTCGAGTCAAATAGAATCATGGAAACCACTCGTCTCTTACGACAAGTCGAGTGAGATTTTTCCTGAACCACCATCTGGTTTAGTCGACCGGGGACATACCCTTGATGACTCATGTCGAGTCTAATAAAAAGATATGGAATTCACTCGCCTCATACGACAAGTCGAGTGAGATTACTCCTGAACCACCATCTGGTTCGGTCGACCGGGGACATCCCCCATATGACTCTTGTCGAGTCAAATAGAATCATGGAAACCACTCGTCTCATACGACAAGTCGAGTGAGATTTTTCCTGAACCACCATCTGGTTCAGTCGACCAGGGACATACCCATGATGACTCTTGTCGAGTCAAATAGAATCATAGAAATCACTCGCCTCATATGACAAGTCGAGTAAGATTACTTCTGAACCACCATCTGGCTCAATCGACCGGGGACATACCCCTGATGACTCATGTCGAGTCAAATAGAGAGTTATGGAATTCACCCGCCTCATACAACAAATCGAGTGAAGCTACTCCTGAACCACCATCTGGTTCAGTCAACCGGGGACATACCCCTGATGACTCGTGTCGAGTCCAATAGAAATATGGTTTTCACTATCTTCGTACTACAAGTCGAGTGAAATTTCTCCTAAAACCATTGTCTGGTTCAGTCCGCATAGGACATTCCCCATAGGCTCACATAGATAACAAGTTAAAGATGTGAGCTCCTTCTTACACTATACGACATGTCGATCGAGGTTAACACCCAAAAAGCCTTCGACAGTTTCAATCAAGCCAAGGACACCTCCTGGGCTACTGTCGAAAGCAAAAGAAGACCTGAATTCTTCCTTCTCCCGACAGTATGACGAGACGTCATGTGGATTAGCTCTGGACCACTGCCAAGATCAGCGAAATAGTTATCCATATCCTGATTCATTCGACATACTCGAAGGTACTCCCCAAGTCTAGAACTTCCAGATTTAGAGAGTAGGGGACAAACTGTACGGGCCAAATTTGGGCCCAGAGATAAAATTGACATTTACCTCAAGGCCAACCACTAAACCTGAAGCCCATTAGTAGATCCAGCCTATAAGCAAAAATGTCACACAAGGAAACTCCACGGGCCGCCTCATGGGCCCGAACTCGTTAACATAAAAAGATCCAACAGACACCAGTTAAGAAAATCAAGAAGAGAATCCGAATTCATAAACATCACTATGAAGTCGACGGTTTCGAGGGATAGATACGATCGTCAGTTATCAGACATAAATCACCTGAATTAAACCATCATTGAAGAGGACTCCAACGGGCAGAATATAGACCCCACATCAGGGAACCTATAAAATAAGAAGACAAAGCAATAGTGGAAGGATCATCTTCTTGAGACTACTTCTATCATCAAGACACTATTCCAATACATCGCCCTTACGGCAAACAATATGTGGTTGAGGTACTCCATAGACCTTATTCCTTTCACCTTAAACTCATTCATCTTTAGGCTAACTTGAGCGTTGGAGTGCCTACGGCTTCCACCACACCGGTGGGCAGTAACCTCCTCTTTCGCTCTACTCTTGTTTTGCAGGTTCGCTCGCTCCCCTCAACTCACATTCTCGATTGTGGACCTCGACCGAAATCAGTCTCCATAATGCGCAGTATGTTACTCATCAAAAACTCTAAATGTAATTATTCATTTTTGCATGTTTCATGATGCATCAATCCAATGACATGTCATACTCATGTATGAGTGTATTTGCCAATGATCACTCCAAATATTAGAACAAATAGAAAAATAACCTTTAAAATCTTTAAATAATTCATTTAAAATAATTTTATCATCTTTGTATAATTTGAAAATTTACCGTTTTGTAGAGTTTATAGGCATTTTACAGGCAACATAATTTAACGCATTTCGACAATAATTAGTAAAAGTAGTTGTTTCACCAAAACTAAAAGAAATATGTGTCATGTAAGTAAATTCAACAAATTCTTATTTATTTTTAACATCAGAATATTTAAATAAATTTAAAGAATTTGTCTCTACTAGATGAAGCGTACCCACTCATTTGAACTTGTGTTGTATCAGATCTGATTTCAGCAGTATGGTATCTATCCAAGTGCTTGTTCATATTGCCATAACCGCCAATAAATTTGTAAAATACATAACAATAATTGCATATTGTTCTTGGAATATTATTTTCTAGGTCGATTAAATGAAAATGAATTTTGAAAATTGTAGAAGATCGAGACTTAACTTCTCTTATTCGTGTACCATACTTTGACCGCTCTCTAAGTCGACGTTTGAACCATAAGATTCCGGTTGAAACCGTTCGGTTCCTCCAGTTCCGGTTCCCAAACGAAAATCGAAAGGGATCAGAACCGTCCAATTCCTATCGGATCGATTTCGATTCCGAAATAGAGCCTTGATCGAGTCTATTTTTTAATAGAGACAAATTATGTTTGTTTGTTTTTTTTTTTTTAATTTCAAAATCTATTTTCAGAATTTATGATACTGTTTGGTTTCATTCACAGTAGAACTTTTGAGAATTAGAAAATTTATTTTGTCTCTATTAATAAAAGTTTAAAATTTAGGATTGTGTGAGTATATATTATAAATTAGAAAGTTTTTTTAAAGAATTAAATATATATAATACTCTTATTTTATTTTAAAATATTATTTTATTTTTTATTTATAATATAACTTAAAAAATTTATCGAATAAATAATTAAAAAAAAGCAATCAAATACATAATTTTTTTGTCAAAATTTTATTTTTAAAAACTATATTAAGAATAGTTATGGAGGGAGGGAAAAAGATATTTAATAATATAATTAAAAAAAAATCTAAAATAGAAAAAGAGTCACCTAGGGAGGGCCAAAACAAAGCAGCTCAGTGGTTGGTGGATTGGTGCTTCCCTCGGGTATCGTACCTTGTTCGATCTTTCAAACTTTCTGCTTTTTTTTTTTTTTTTTTTTTTTTTTTTTTTTTTATGTGGGGGGGTAGTTCTGATTTTGAACTGGAAGCTGGATTACGAGTTTTAATGAGAATTAAGTCTTTTTGGACTTATAATTAGGGTTTGTTATTCTGAGAAGTTGAAGTTGAACTTTTGAGCTTAAATTGAGGTAAAACTTTGTAGTCTTATTTAAGATGACTAATTGATTTTTACTTCTTGTGGGTTTAGTAGTTTTATTTCTCGAGTGTGCTTAATTTGACTTGTCTTAAAGGATTTGCACGAATGTATAGAACATAATTTGAGGTTAACCTATTTATATGATGGCGCTATAATGGATGATCTGATCATCCAGCTTAATTATGTTTGACTAGGTCTTCTGAAGAATTTTTTTATTTATATTTTTTTAAAATAACATCCCCGTAGAGATGCATTTTGAGATTTATTTACTTTAGGCATGAATTGCTTGAAGTTATCTGTTTTGTTGGGAATTTTTTTTAGCTTAGTGTTGGGACATTATTTCTCTTCAGGTTCTTGGTTGAGGACTGAAATCATCCTCACCACCGGAGTTCTTTATTATCTTCTCAGCAAGGGAACTTCGGAGTTGGGTATGGGGGAATGCCAGTGGTGATATGGTGTTGGTGTGATTTTCCTGACATTTTGTGTGGGCGTGTTTGACCCGGGCAAATTTTATTGAAAATGAAATAAACTTGGCTATGATGGATCAGCAGAAAAACTATGAACAGGTACGGTACAATAATATGGAAACTAGAAATGAGGGGCCTGGTTCAGCAAATCAAAGGTTTTCCCATGATCCTCTAAGTAATATCAACACTAATATCCGACCTCCAGATTACATTATGCCCGTAGGAGTGAGACCTGTGCTGAATTACTCTATTCAGACTGGTGAGGAGTTTGCTCTTGAATTTATGCGGGAAAGAGTGATTCCCA
>SKCR01036067.1:0-30869 GCA_019454045.1 Zanthoxylum bungeanum
GCTTTTGCTTTGTCCAGGGGGCTTCTGACAATGATGGTTGTACCATTCGGTTTGTGTTGCCTATGTTACACGCCCTTGTATTTGATTTTTAAGCGAGACCGTGAAAATGCTAGACTGGCAAGTTCGAAAGAGGAAGAAATGTTTTGAAGCCGCTTACTTAATAAGGTTGGCACTTGCCACGAATCCTTATCACGTGTATAGTAGTATGATGTCACTTTCTGAGTTTAGGACATTTTACTGACAATTTGAATTCAGGATTTTCTTTTTCTTTTAAAAAAAAAACTAAAAAACTAAAAAACTGAAGAATTTCAGCTGACACATGTTTATTGGCTTAGGTTATTTGGCCAAAAACAAATTGATTGATATGTGACAGTGAAGCAAGCAGGGTCCAATGTTTAAGATTGCTCCTTGCTTGGTGGCTTTTTATTTGTATATATTTTAATATTTTATTAAAAATATTTTTATATTATTTTTTTGTGTATCAATTATTAACTAACTAGAATTTTACGGTTATGATTAATTATCTTTGTAGAGTAAGCTCAAGTTTACTACGAAACATGAGGCTAAGATTTTGTAATTTCAGCCAAATATCGATATATGCTACAATTGGTCCAATCTCATCAGCTTTAGAAACCCGATTCCAATATTCTTAACGAACCCAACTAGCTATAATGTAAAATGATTATTATTAATTACAAAAGAGACGACACGTCGTCTCTTATCTGAGACTAAACACAGTAAACTATATACGCCGTTGTAAAGACGACACGTCTGTAAACAACAAATGCAGTGAGAGAATGCATAACACACTCACTTCACTTTGATCTTAATTCTTAGCCGTTGATGGATCTGCGTCTGATTTGATCAGGAACATTGACACCGAATTTGGAGTTGATTTTGATGATGTCAGTGTTGATATCATAAGCCATTATATTAAAGGAATGATAATTATTATTATTTTATATTTTATATGTTATTTATTTAATTATTGATCACAAAATCTATGCTGTTTCTGAAACTGACGGTGATCATACATTGGTTGTCAGTGATAGTTTTATCCAATCAGAAAAATTGAGGTCCGTTTCAATTTCATTTTCAACAGCTCAGGATAAGATTTGGAAAAAAAAATATTGATAATTAATGGTGAAATTTTGCTGCTCCAAATGGTTTGTGCTGTAATTAACAGACACCTTTACTTTTTTAAAGTGATTGCACATTCAGTAAATGCAGCTAATAGTCTGGTATGTTAATCATGGCTATGTTCAAACCATTAAACAAGCCTCAAAGTTATACCAGTAGTTTTGTTAGTGAGATATTTTAACCATTAAACAAGAGTAATTTTGAAGTAGAAGTTTTTATGGGCAGTTCTTAAATGATGCAGGCCAGAAACAATGCTCGAATTATGATAGCTGGCTCTTTAGATATGTTTAATGACCGACCGGTATGTAATTATGTCTTGTATTTTCTCTGCTGGAGTCTCTCTTTTAAGTAAGTGAAGCATGTTAATTTTCTCTTCGATTCTCGCAAATTGAGAGGAGATAAAATGAATATTTAATGAGTTAAAATCTTCTTCATATCTCCTGTTTTGGTTGGCTTATTACAAACATTTTTTAGCGGTTTCAGAATTTCCTTTAATCAAGATGTTTCCTCCTTGAGTGTATTTCTGTTTATCTATTTATTTCATTGTGTTGATGAATATATCAAATTCTTATTCTTATACCTTGTTCTTATAGTGCTTCTGAACAAATTAAATAACAATATGATTATTTAATTTGTTAAAATTGAGGTTAAAGACTTGCATGCATATGACTGTGATAACAGATATGACAAATCTGGTGATGGACAGTTTATGACTGAACTCAGCAAGTGGGATTTCCTTGAAAGGGGTCATCTAAAGAGGTGAGGCATAGACATAGTAGTTTGCTGGATTGCTTCTGCTTGATGTGGTTTGTTTAAACTCAATAGCTCTTGCTCCTAAGGATCTAATCACAGCAGAGTTAAACTGAAATTTGAAATAAGAATCATTTTCCTTATTCATCGGAGTACAAGTGTACTCCTTTCCTTGATCTTTAGTAAAGGCGGATTAATCCAAAAAAAAAAAAAATTGAAAATGGATTACCTACTTTTAATGGTCAAATCTCCTTAAGTAGGATTCGAGCCTCCGACCAATCAATTAACGGATGACCAAATTCGAAATGTCTCAACATCCTCTTTCTGCGAAATGTCCAGTAGTCTCTGACTTTCAGTCCATTAAAATATAATCTAGTGATGACTAATGTGAGCTATAGAACTACATCACAGTCCTGGACACAATTATTCACCAGCATTTACTTCTTATGAAAGTTATTTGTTGACTGTGCCACCAAACTTAATCTTTCTTAATCTCCAGGCAGTTGGATGTTTAAACTCCACTAAGTTGGGGAAACTGAGGAACCGGCTATTTATAGAATCAAAAATGACCTGGTAATGACACCTCTTACAAATGACCTGGTAATGACTTATTTTCTCCTGTCAAAAACTATTTGTAGTATTGACTCGAGTTCTGTTTAATTGTAATTTCATTTAATTGCAGGATTCCTCTGTTAATTACGTACATATTCAATCCTCCCCAGAATTCACAGTGTGGGTAGCCTTGTGATCTGGGTCATCTTTATTTCTCTGTTGAGATCTATGAATGGTCTGGAAAGAGCTGGGAATCATATGCAACCAATGATGTTCAGTTTCATTATTGTGAGCCACATTTACTGTCAAATCTACCAGCCATACTTGCACGAATCTCATTCTTCATCTCTGTGCCTGATTTTAGAGGGTTTGTATCATACATTCAAAGTCCCTGACGTCTATAGGGTTTTCCAGTTTAAGGTTGAGTATCACAGTCTTGGTTACACCAGCTTATCTCTTTCCAAACAGGTAAGCTTGGGCCAAAGGAACCTCTTGTTTGTTTCACTGCTAAGCAACTTCAGCTCAGCTCAATTGCCTAGATTGCGTTACATTCATGGACAATGGTATTGGTATCTTATTGTACTAGATATGACTTACTGATTAGTTTTGTTAACGGGTGATTTTCGTCCCACGGGCAGTTTCGAGATAACCCTCCCAAGACAACCCTCCTTCAACCTTGAATTTGTTTGGTTATGGGGGGACCAAAAGCAAATGTAATAAAAGACAAAATAAACACAAAAATCGATAAAGAGTGTTTTTGTTGTGGTTCGTCGGAGCAAGTCCAACCTACGTCCACGGGCACAAAATGGGGGGGGATTGTTTTTATTACCAAACCGAGCTCGACCGATCTATTTAGGGACAAGTCTAAAGGAAAACCGAGCTGGTTGTTCTCTTTTTAATGTTTTTTTTTACAAGTAACGCTGGAATGAAAGAGTTTCTAATCCCTACAAATGAGATCTTCCCTTCTTTATATACTAGAGAAAATAAGACAATGTTCCCGTATCTTTATGACGTCAACACTGCAGGTTCCTGGCGATTTGACAGGTTTTCTTCCCAACTGTCTCGCCGAAAGCAAAGCCTACCCTCAGATTTCCTGTCACATCACGCCGTAAAAGTACATTATCATACTTTATCATTAATGATGACAGTCTGTAAGATCTCTAGTACAAAAGTAGATTTCAGAAGGAAAAACTCAAACTATCATGGTCACTCGTCGGTCTTAGAGAGGTCGGTCTGGTGACCTATCGAGCTTCCCAATCTACTCCCGTCCTGACCGTGAATATTCGAGCCATCCACCGTGGTACAATGGGTGAAGCATAGCTGAATTGACGGATCCGAGAAACTGTGTCCGAACTCCATGTCCGGTCGAGAAACAGCCAATACCATCTGAACATCTGACCCTCCAAAAGGAAAAATCTCTATCTGCCCTCGCCGAACTATTCAAATTCCTTAGTCAAAGAAATCACCATCAACAAGTTTCATCAGGCATATGTTGTTTGGAGAATATATAGTAGGCAGTCTATGGCTGACTGCAATCAGCACTGAGATTCTGAGAAGCATCGAAGTAGATTTTAAGAAGACAGTGATTGTTTCTAATGGAGATCACTGATATACAGTTAATATATAACTTCCAAAAAAAAAAAAACTCATGCAGATTCCAGTACGCCCATACAGACACAATGAGTATGATAGGTTTATAAAGGCTGTATTCGCATATATATATATATTATGGAACTTCTTTCGCTACGGTACTCGCTCTCTCTCTCTTTCTTTCTCCTCCCCGGCACAACACCTAGCTTTTGATTTCAATAAATCCCATTTGGCCCTTTGTTTGCAGATGACTGGATTCCTTATCTGTAGCATATTCTACTTGTACAGCTAGTAAAACCATTCCGTGAAGAGAAGATTCAATTGAACATGGAAATAGTTTTTAGTATGTTAGAAGGATGTTGTCCCCGTGAGTTCGTGGTGTAGTGTTCAGGGTCTTACCTTGAGGTCATGTGTTCGAATCTAGTTAGCGCGTTTCTTGTATGATTTTGGGACAGTCAGAGATTTTACCTATTCTGCTTAAACTTGAAGGAATAATTTAACGGCGAGGTTTCCAATAATTCAAAAAAAATATATATATATATTAGAAGGATGTTATGGATATAATTAAGTAGTCACTGTTGTTGCATTCCTTATTCTTATGACTGCTAATATATATAGGTGTAGCTGCAGAAAGCATAGTCCTGGACTTCCCGAGGTAGAGGGAGTAAAAAAAAATAAAAAAAAAAAAAAAAAAGTACTTAAACGACATCGGTTTGATAGTCCATGTCTTATTGTTATTATTTTACTTTTGATATAATCGTTTTCCTCGTTATTAATGCGTATTTAGTGAGGCCGACTTTTCATCGAGAGCCAGGCAGCATGAATTTGAAATAATGAATGAAGACGGTGACGGTTTAGACTTCAGATCCGTTGTCAGATTTTGTCAATGGCTTCATTTTTACGTTAAACATGAGGTGTTAATGGAGCAAAAAACGCCGTGTGGAAATGTCAAATTGGTCGGTTGCCTTGTAGGACTTTTTCTTTGACTGTAGTTATTAAAACTAATACATAATCCGTATTTTATTAGATTTTGATCTTATAAATATTTCGAACCTTATTAATTTTGTAAATTAAAACTTACACGTAATATATATGTTTCATTTGTTGTCTCATTGTTCTCAAATAATATTTCTAATTCACTGTATAAGAGCTAATAGTTAGATTATGCACCCTGAAGCACGGTAAATAATAAAAATTGAGTAATTCAAATTAATAAATAATAATTCAAAATAAAATAACAATAGACCCGAATTCTAAAAAATTGGCTAGGTTTTGTGGGCGGTTACTATTTTAATTTCTTATTTTAATATAAGAGTATATTTTTATATTGTAATAATTTTTTATTTTAATGATTTTTTATTTTAATTTAATAATAAAACATTAATTGTAGATATTATGTGTCACAAATATTTTTTATTTTAACAGAAGATTATAATATATCTTCTTATTATAATAGGTAATAAAAAAATAATTGTAGAGGCTAAGTGTAATGTGATGCGATGGGAGACCTTCAAAATATTTAAAAAAAAAAAAACACACACACATATATATTATTTGTAATATTATTCAAAAATTAATCGAATAATATAATATGTTTTCTTGTTATAATAAGGTTCTTTATATGATATTATAATATATTTTCTTATTAGAATATAATTCTTATAAATTATAATATGTATTTTTATTTAATAGATTTATTGTTGAAACAGTTTGCAAAGTCAATAACAATATTATCGTTTACCACGAAAATAATATCGAAACTGGGTTGAGTCGCGGACTAGGTAGTTTTCTTTAAGACGTTTAAAATCAATTTGTATATCTTTAGTAAATAAGGATTTTTATATTAACTATCTATGTTTAAAGTAAACTTGTAACTCTCCATTTAAAATTCATATATACAACATTTATTAATTTAATTTTATAATTTTAATATGAAGCCGGCATATGGCGCGATGAAAATATTATTTAAATTTTTATATATATATAACAAACATTATTTTTAATAACTAAGATCAATGTGGGTTAAGAACAATCGACTGTCTTACATGAGGGAAACGATTATTCACCTACAGTCGAATGTTCTTAACCCACAATAACGAAAATAATGTTTGTTATTATTTACTTATTCAACTGGATCATATTTTATACAAATTTTATACTTGCTATCAAATAAAAAAGACCATAGACTTATATATGTCAACTTGAGCGTGAGGACTAAAATATTGACAACAAAGAAGTTACTTACAATATATCTCTGTATTATAAAATACTAATTTCTTTTACTCAGGTCACAAATTGACCAACTTTTTTAGGCATCACAAATGCTTAGTTTATTCATTACAAGTTTACATGTGCCGATAATTATCTAAACAAGTGAGTCACGGCTAAGAGATTACAAAATTATAGAACATATAAACTTTGTAATATATAATAAAGAAGGAAAAGAATCAAAAATGTTAAATACTAAACTTCCAGAGAGAGTAAGAACAAGAAGATGATGCTATCAAGATGGATACTTACCTTCTTGCCAGTAAGCATAAGTTGGAATATTCCTTAATAAAAATTACTAATATGGTAAAATTTAAAATGGTATGAACCTTTAGATGGAAGCGAATGGCATGGGATGAAGAACAGTAAATTCATTTTTCATTATTAGCATGCCTATAATTATTATCAACACTGTCGATATACATATTTGGATATTTACAAGTTTTTCAACAACTCGATACTATTTTATATTACCATCAATATAATACTACTTTTATGAGTTTCATCACTTCCATATTATCATCAATTTTGTCCACGCAAACAAATTACAGTAATAATTTTCCTATTTTTGTTTTAATTATAGTGAAATTGCAATAAAATAAAAATCTTAATTCGAAAATTAGTTATATGCTTGAAATTTTGCATTCCTACCAAACTTTTGTTTGGCTGAAATGGATTGATGAATCAACAAGCACCGATTGGGGCTTATAAAGTGTAAATTGTGGTGCTTGTGTCTTCTCCTTTAACTCTTACTCACCAAAACACATGGCTTTACGTGTCAAATCTGAAGTTGTATTAAATTTTAAGAAATTCATGCAAAAAATTTAAAATGAAATCCTTAATAAAATTATATATATATATTTTAATCAAGATATCAAGATCAACTTACACGCACCTCAATTAATTCCCAAAATTTATGTTTTGTATCTTCAAAAATTTTCAACACAGATCAAGCAAACTATCCAAACCTAAAATTTTTACTACGGAGACAATCCTTGAAGTTAAAATCTTTTTTATATAAATTGAGTTAATTTAAAATTAAATTTAAAGCGTCTAGCCAACGAATTGTATGGAGAGTGCCGGTGACACTTGATATTATCGTACATATTGTTCCACTAGAATATTATTATAATAAGATGCTCATTCATTTGGCTACACACAACAACTGGGTCCTCAAATCCAAAATTTTATCTCCGTCCACTTCTCTCTCTCTGGTTCGTTTTGCTATCCTCCCCACATTGCACTTGCCGTTAATCACAACACACACGCTTTTTTTTTTTTTAATTATCTTTTTGATTCCCAGTTGTCTTCTCATTTCACCAAAAAAAGGAAGGGTCATGTTTGGTAATTTATTGAATTTATGCATTTTCTATGTATGACTCAAAAACCAGGATAAAGGGAGAGCCTTAGTTGCCCAGATTCTTCTGTATTCATTCATTCATTCATTCACCCACCAATCAAATCTCCTTATTTACGAACATCCCTAAAAGCTCTTCACTCTCACCAAAAATGACTTGTGTGAATTTCGGAACATGGACTTACACTTGCCCAATCTATAACCATGCTACCAGATCTAAAACTCTGCCGTTTTATCCGCTCCATAGAGGACCCATTTCCTTCGTTACCCCAAAACTTAAACGCCGCGTTTCAATCTCCGCAGTTCTTACCAAAGAAGAAACTCTCGAGGAAAACCCGAAGGCTACTTTCGATTTCAAGTCATACATGATTCAGAAAGCAGGTACTGTGAACCAAGCCTTAGACGCCGCCGTTTCACTCAAGGACCCGGCCAAGATCCACGAATCCATGCGTTACTCTTTGCTCGCGGGCGGCAAGCGCGTGCGCCCAGTGCTCTGCCTCGCCGCTTGTGAGCTTGTCGGTGGCCACGAGTCCGCGGCTATGCCTGCTGCCTGCGCTATCGAGATGATCCACACCATGTCGTTAATTCACGACGATTTGCCTTGTATGGATAACGACCCTCTCCGTCGAGGGAAGCCGACGAACCACACGGTTTTCGGCGAAGACGTCGCCGTTTTAGCCGGCGATGCACTCTTGGCTTATGCTTTTGAACATATTGCTGTTTGTACAAAAGGGGTTTCGCCTGCTCGGGTAGTTAGAGCAATTGCAGAATTAGCTAAATGTATTGGAACTGAAGGGCTTGTAGCTGGCCAAGTAGTTGATATTAATTCCGAAGGCCAAAAGGATTTGGGAATTGAGCACCTTGAATTTATACATGAACACAAAACTGCAGCTTTATTGGAGGGAGCTGTTGTTCTTGGAGCCATATTGGGCGGTGGAAATAACGACGATGTTGAGAAATTGAGAACTTTTGCTCGTTGTATTGGGCTTTTGTTTCAAGTAGTTGATGATATTCTCGATGTCACAAAGTCGTCAAAAGAATTGGGGAAGACTGCTGGCAAAGATTTGGTGGCTGATAAACTAACGTATCCTAAGTTGTTGGGGATTGAAGCCTCAAAGCAATTAGCTGAGAAGTTGAATAAAGATGCTCAGGAACAGCTGTCTGGATTTGATCAGGAAAAGGCTGCGCCTTTGATTGCTCTAGCTAATTATATTGCTTATAGGCAGAATTGAATTGATGTATTATGGGGTTAGGGGAATTGGGTTTCGGTTGATTTTGTAAACAAAAATAATTTGAGCTCACCTCATCTCGATTCTGAGAGAGTAACAGATGAGCTTTTGCTATATTTTATTGAAATTCTTAATCAGCTATGATCAAATGAAAGTCTCCCAGTTGTTCGCATATGATTTTGATTCCTCTTGTCTTTTGCAAGTAATGCAAAATATTCACATAGTTTTTCATCAGCAACAACAGTGTTGCAGGGTTTTCATAGACCTACAATTTTAGTTTATTGATCTCTGTCACTGTGTAATTGCCTCTGCATAATCTAATTGCATAATTGCTTGCAAATCTGTAGTTCAGGTAAAGCCTTTGTAGGAGTCGCTGATATTCTAAATAGGTTTGTTTAAGTTGTATTTAAAAATGTTAGTCTCATTCAATTCTCACTGCTGCCAGAGGAAGGATGCGTGTGCCAGAGACATGAAGCTAACCTGCGGGTGCAGAGAAAGCATTATCTAGGACCTGCTCCATTACTGATAGAAAAGCAAATCTTGTTAGGTTACATGGGCTTTTTATGCAGTAAACTGATAAGTAGAATGAAATTTGTTGTATGCAAATTTCTGGTGATGCAAATGCTTTCAATCAAATATACATTTGTTTCAAATTTTCATAAACTATTATCAGTGAGGACTACTTGTCATCTTGCATTTATTTTGCTCTGCTCTGGATACTGCGGGGATTGTAAAAGAATTGTGGGATGGATTTAGCTGCTTGATGAGACTGCATATCATATCAGGAGTGAATGGTGTTGGCAAATGAGTCTGGTCTACTGAGGGTTCGCTGGATCAGCTGTTAAGGTTTGATCCGGAGAAGCCTGCTTCTTAAATTGAGTTGTCTTCTGCTAGTCTGGTAATTTGAGTTTCTGTGTACTTTTATATGCATTCAAGAAGCCGCGAATAAAGTGATTGATGAGATCGAATCAATTAATAGGATGATCAATTCCTGTGTGAATTCATACCAATAAATTTGGATGCGGTTATATCATTTTTGTTGACAATTTGGAACTTTCTGCCTAAAGCTAGACTATTAAACTCAACTTTCACTAGTGCTAGTGGTGTTCCTCTCCCTCTTCATTGAACAGGCCCAAAGCATTAGTATCCCTTTAAATATCCTTTATTTTATATCATCATGTGAATTTATACTCCATAATCAGTTAAAACTCTCTGCACCAATCTGAACTACTAGACATGACAGCAACAGGGATCCCCATTTGATATCAACATGTTAATTAGGCACTCTTCTTGACAACTTTTTCTGTCATCTATTGAAGAATGAACCCATCTTTCCGATTCCGTAGCAGACAGCCAAGTAGCATATCATCTATATAGAGGTGGCTTTGGGACAATGACACATGCGGTTCTGTTTCAATGTTCAGTTCTCAAGATTCGGTTTCGGTTCGATTTAAACCAATGTTATGGTTCTATTCGAGGTCCAGTTCTTTAATTTTGAAGAATTGAAACCGAACCGATCATTCGATGATTCCGATTTTATCCCGGTTCAATTCCGGAACCGAACCGCGATCGGGTAGGGGGCCTTGCAGGTTGATGGTGAGTTTGTTATTATTAGCAAACACACCCCACCCTACCGTCAGTTAAAAATTACATTGACTGGAAATTAACCGTTAAAATTGTAATACCCTTGAGACAGTTTTCCTAATCAGGCCTCTTAATTAAACTTATCGATGAACTTGAACTTTGCTTATTTTGGCTGGTGGGTTTTGTGAATTTGTTTGGTATTTTTTTGAGCAATTGGTACCCATTTCTACAAAATTGCTTTGCAGTTTTTTGGTTTATGTAAGATTTTAGATATCCATTTCGTAAATCTTCTTCATTTTGTTGTTTTTGTTATGTTAAAGCTTGTTTGGTTGTAGCCATGGAGAATTTCAGCAAGCACGAAGACATTTTCTTCACAAGCCCACATTTTTTATTTGGGAGGAAAATAATGGATTAACTTTTGTCTGCTTGTGCAATTACACGACTGCCCCCAACTATCTTAACGTTGCTCAAACGATAGAAAATTCTAGGGGTGAAAAAACAAAAACAAAAACAAAACTCGCCATCTATTTGGAAAGACCCCTGAACTGTAAAATTACCCTGTTTAATCTTTGAAACAAAAAAAAAAAAAACTTGCAAAAACGCCCAGCCTGGATTAAAATTCTATATTCTTAAATAATAAAAAACGCCGTTGCCGGGGATCGAACCCGGGTCACCGGCGTGACAGGCGGGTATACTCACCACTATACTACGACGACTCTTTGATGACTTGTTAATGGTAGTAAATTAATTTTTTATTATTATGATTAAGGGCTTTACACTTCCCGTGTGTTTTGGGAACATGTTTTAACTTTCTTTATATTTAACTTTAAACAGGGCTAAATCTCTCACACTATAATATAAAAAAAGCCGACAGGATTTTCAGACATTGAAAAAATTAATATAATTTCCTATTATTGAGAAAATCATACTGGTGATTTAAAAATTTAATGGGTCACTAATTTGAACTGTTTTAATTGAACTAGCAGAGTGAGATGATATTATAAATAATTTGTATTAATTACAAATTATAAAAAAAAAATTAATTTTTATTTATTTTTTGATTAAGAGACAGTTGGATCGCTTCACCATAATTTATCGATTTTTATCAATTTTATTCACTCGATTTTCAGCATTCAACTGATCTAAACTCACGATCAATTTCACTGATTTTCATTTTCATTGATTTGTACAATATAATAATAAGTATTCAAGTTAAAAAAATATATCAATCATTCAATAGCACAAGCTCAATAAATGTCAATTTAGTGTTAATATTTTAAGTTAGAATAGCTTTAGGGCTTTTTTTTTTTTTTTTTTTTTTTTCTCTCTCTCTCTTTTTTTACATGATAAAATGCCACTTCCTTATGACGAATAACATTTGAGATTGTAGGAAGCTATATCTCATTGCAGCACTAGACTACTAGCGAGTATTGAAACTGTTGGATAATGTTAATTGTTGTTAATTGGAAATTATAAGCAAATTATTTGATGTTGTTAAATAACAACAATTAGTAATAATTTCATGTTGGAAATTATTAAGTTAATTATTTGGTGTTGTTGAATAACAACAATTAGTAATATCAAATAATTAAGTAAACAACAAGAGTTGTTAATCAAATAATTAAGTAACAACAAGGGTTGTTAAGTAACAACAATTAGTGAATGTTAAATGGGGAACATATGGTGCACCCATGATGTTAACATTTTTGTAAGGGTTAGAAAATGTCATTATGCATCCTAATAATTTGATTAATAGTAATCAATGCATAGTGACTTGATTTCCCTCCTATAAATAAGACCATTTGCTTATGGAGTTAAGCAATCAATTAAGTTTGATTAAGAGGTCTCTACAAGCATAAAAGGTATGCAATTGTGTTGTGATTAACTTAGATTTATTTCAATTAGCATGTAAATAAATCTAGGACTAGTAATACATGTATGGTTAGATCCTAAGAGGACAAACATGTAATTATATTAGGGATTATGTTTCCTAACATTGGTATCAGTAGCTTAAATGCATGTATTCTAGTTGGATTATACAAAAATTGCATGAACAAGCATGAAAAATGTTGAAAATGTTTCTGGTTTTTTGTTTTTTCAAAAATGATTTTCTTCCAACTTTGGGCCGTAATAACTCTATGTAGAAAATTGATAATCGCATGTTCAAATATGTTTTGAAAACTACGTCATGAGATCTTCAATTTGGTATATCATTTGCTTAATTTGGATTAAAATTGAGATAGATATGGACCCTAGAAGTTGGCTAGATGAATCTGTTTTTTCCCAGAAAAACACTCCCAGAATAGCCGTACTACATGTCATCCGGTATTTAGGATATAGGACGACAAGTCGTCCGAATAAGTGTACGACAAGTCGTACGCGAATAATGAGCTCAACCGACATGTCATCCGGATAGAAGATAGACGACAAGTCGTATGCGTCTTCAACATAGAACCGACATGTCATACAGACACAGAACTCGCGGACGACATGTCGTCTGCGCGTGTAACTTGGCCGAAGCTGGCCGGCGCGTGAGGGCGCGTGAGGGCGAGTGGGAGCCCTTGGCCGGCGCGTGGAGGAGCGTGGAGGCGCGTGTGACACTCTTTTGGCGCGTGGATGGCGCGTGGACATCTGCGTTGGCCCGTGTTGGTCATGTATGTATCGGTTTGCTTTGGTAATTCCGATCTGTCATGATTAAATGTCTATTCCTTTTGCATATTGTTCTAATCGGCCATGATAAATTTGTTTTATCATATAAACTTTGTGTTTATGTAAATGAATGTCTTTGTGATGTTTATTTTCGTTAATGTAACTTTGTGTTTCATTATATTGATTTTTCTTTGTATTTGTTGCAGAAAAATCATGCCGATCAGACAAAGAACTGCAAAAAGAGTTATGACACCCGCCCACAGTGAAAGATTGAAAGACATGTTGCTGGATTTGGATAAATATCGGATGAAAGAAGATGATGATATGATCTCGCATATAATCACCTTCAATAACATGTTACAAGAATCTATATGGGAGGGTAATTGGATAGGACAACCAAACAGACTGAGATACCTACGAAATACTCTCCGGAAATATGGCAAAAAAGGCTTACTGATATTGGAAATTAGTAACTCATACAGAAGAACTACGTGTTCAATACAACATAGCCATTGAGAGGTTAGCGATTGAGTATCTTCAATCTAAGGCAAATAATACCATTTTTCCCTTGATGTCTCGGAAACGTTGCAAGGATCCGAAATTTGCAATAGGTTTTCCATGGTTGTCCAAGATCAATACCAGTTACCGAAAGAATTTGAGGATTCTTATCCAAAGACTTTTATTCGTTGGAACACTAGAACCGGAAAAGTTTTAAGTGTTAGATATTAGTTTTTCTATGATAAAACTATGTTAATATTTATGTGTGTAATTATCTGTTACTTCATGGCATGTAATTATTGTATTTATATGTATGAATGTTTCATGTTGATTTTGAATTTATGTAATTAAATCAATGATTGTCATGTACAATGGTCGCATGATTAAGATGTTCTAAGAATTTATGTAATTTTTTAGAAAATGATTTTACATGATTAATTATGTTGATAATATTTTTACATTGGGTAATTGGATGATGATTGGACACATAGTGGCCTTTTGACTCCAACCCCATTGAAGAATTTTATTAAACATAATTCGTTTCATGATAAAATAAATAAAAGTATTAACAATTGTGCATGAATGTCTGTAGAAACTTTGTGTTTTTAATATGGCTTCCGCAACAAAGAACATTATTGCTGAACTCAACAAGGGTGAGAAACTGAATGGCGATAATTATGAAATTTGGAGCATGAAAATCCAATATGTGCTAGAAGAACAAGAGGTTCTTGAAACTTTGAAAATGAGCATGGATGAACCTGAACAGGGCACTACGGCCCAACACAGGCGAGACCGAGAGGCTTATGAGGCCTGGAAGAAAAAGAATTCATTGCCCGCATTACGTTGCTGAGCAGTATGGATAATGACCTAATGAAAGAGTTCATGAAATATGACATGGCTAAGGACATGTGGTCCACACTAGCTGAAAAGTTTGGTAGTACCTCAATAACCAAACTCAGGTCACTGACAATCAAGTTTGACACATACAAGAAACGTCCTGAGTTCACTATGTCAAAACACTTGAGGCAAATGTCAAACATGATTACTGAACTGGCAGATGCTGGACATGTTCTTACAGATGAACAGAAAGTCCAAGCGGTCATTCGTTCTCTTCCAAATAGCTGGGAGCATATGAAAATGCATTTGACCCACAATGAGAGCATCAAAACCTTTGATGATGCCAAACGTCACCTTGAATTAGAAAGCGACCGCCTTGCGGCTGCTAAGTCAAATGCTGAAGTGTATATGACAGAAACTAGCAAACCAGGGGGTTTCAAAAAGAAAAGAAAATTTCATGGTGGTGGGTTCCATTTCGGAAAAGAACAAAATTCTTCTAAGCCAGAAAAGAAACAGAAAACCAATCAACATGGGAAAGGAAAACGTCCTACCAAAAAGAAAAACATGGCAAAGGTTAAATGTTTTAACTGTGGTAAGAAAGGTCATTTTGCTCGTGACTGCACTGAGCCTAAAAAGGTGAATACCTTTCGTGCATATTTAAATGAAATATGTGTTTCAAGTTCAATCTTTCTAACTGAATCTAATCCTTTGTGGACTGTAGACTCAGGAGCCACAGACCATGTAGCGAAGGATAGAGATGCCTTCGTGGAATTTCGGCGAATTTCACCTGGGGTGAAGTGGATATATGTTGGCAACAACTCACGGGTTGAAGTCAAAGGCATAGGAACATGCAAGTTAGTCATGCATGGTGGAAAAACTTTACTACTACATGATGTATTGTTTGCTCCACAAATTCGTCGAAATTTAGTATCTGTGTTGGTTTTGGTTAATTTAGGTTTCAATTTGAACTTCCATAAATTTGGTGTTGACTTGTACTTAGGTACAATACACTATGGTTCTGGTTATTTTCTTGATGGTTTTATTGTATTGAATGTTGAGTGTTTCAATCAAAATTCCAGTTTTTCATTTGTTACTTCAACTGTCAATAATGATGGTGATGTAATTGTGTGGCATGCTAGACTTGGCCACATTGGCCAACAAAGAATGAACAGATTAGCCAAAGAAGGCTTTCTGGGAAATATTGAGAAGGTAGAATTGTCAACCTGTGAATATTGTTTGGCAGGAAAAACTGCGAGAAAACCATTTGGAAAAGGGACTAGAGCAGAATTTCCATTACAATTAATTCATTCAGATATCTGTGGTCCAATGAATGTCAGGGCAAGGCATGGAGCATCTTATTTCATCACATTTATAGATGATTTTACTCGCTTTGGTTATGTCTATTTGATTGCTCATAAATCCGAAGCATTAGAATGTTTCAAGAAATTTATGAATTTGACAGAAAATCAATTAGATAAGAAAATTAAAGCACTACGCACTGACCGTGGTCGTGAGTACTTATCTGATCAGTTCAGAGAATTATGTGATGAAAAAGGAATTAGTCGTCAGTTGACTACTCCTGCTACTCCTCAACAAATGGTTGTTGCGGAAAGAAGAAATAGAACTATTCTTGAGATGGTTAGGTCTATAATGGCACAAGCAAATTTGCCTATAACCTATTGGGGTGATGCATTATTAACTGCCACATATGTACTTAACCGAGTGCCATCTAAATCTGTGTCCACCACACCATATGAGTTATGGACAGGTCGTAAACCAGATATTCACTTTCTAAAACCTTGGGGTTGTGCGGCTTATGTTCATGTGCGTTCTCACGAACATGGAAAGTTAGGCCCAAGAGGAAAAAAGAGTATCTTCATAAGATATTCTGAACAATCAAAAGGATATGTTTGCATAGGTGAACATGAAAGTGGAGGCGTGACAGAATTTGAATCACGAGATATCACATTTTTAGAAAATGATTTTCCTAAGCAGGGAGAGATAGGTCAAGATTTATCTCTATATGAAACTCAAGATCACATGGATCACATGATTGGTGAACACTCGGGTTTACCTAATTCAAGTGGGAGTGATGAGAGAAATTTGAGAAAACATGATGAATCTGTTTCACATGAATCTCAAAATGATGAATTAGTTTCACACGAGTCTCATTTACGTGATCCGAGTTGGAGTGATGTACATAATCCTAGTGGGAGCAATGTGCACGATCCAAATGGGAATAATATCGAAAGTGAGGAATCAGTTCCACCACTAGAATCCCAATTGCGACGTAGTAATCGTATAGGCATTCCTCGACGTCGTTTCGATATCGAAGGAGAAACCTTTATGATTCTACCTCAAGATGATGAAGAACCTAGAAACATAAGAGAGGCTCTTCAGTGTCCTGCTAAGAAAAAATGGATGAAAGCAATGGAAGAAGAGATGGAGTCAATGAGGTCCAACCAAGTTTGGGAATTGGTTGATCTACCCAAATGACGTAAAGCTGTTAAGAACAAATGGGTTCTTAAAATAAAGCGTAATGCTGATGGCAATATCGAAAGATATAAAGCACGACTTGTGGCAAAAGGGTATACGCAACAGGAAGGAATTGACTACGAAGAGACTTTTTCACCTGTTGTAAGGTTTACCTCAATTCGCTTGATTCTGGCTATAGTAGCAAGTATGGATCTAGAATTACATCAAATGGATGTAAAGACTGCTTTTCTCAATGGAGAACTTGATGAAGAAATCTACATGGAACAACCAGTAGGTTTCATAAAAGAAAATGAAAAGGAGAAAGTATGTAGACTTTTAAAGTCTATATATGGTCTCAAGCAATCGTCTAGACAATGGTATATACGATTCCACAATACAATCATTTCGAATGATTTCACAATGATAGATGAGGATCATTGTGTGTACACCAAGAGAGATAAAGATAAGTTCATTATCTTATCTTTGTACGTGGATGATATACTTATAGCCGGAAATGATAAGGAGTTTGTAAAACACATTAAAGAATGGTTATCATCTAACTTCGAGATGAAAGATATGGGTGAAGCTGCATATATTATTGGGGTTAAGATCTCAAGAAATCGTTCAAAGAATTTATTATCTCTTTCACAGGAGTCATATATAAAGAAAATTCTTGAACGCTTCCAAATGCAGGCTTGCAAACCCATTGATACTCCTATCACGAAAACTGAAGCTTTAAGTCGTAGATTGTGTCCTGAAACTCCACAGGAAAAGGAACAAATGAAGAAAGTTCCTTACGCAAATGCAGTTGGAAGTTTAATGTACGCAATGTTGTGTACAAGACCTGATATCTGTTTCGCTGTTGGAATGGTAAGTAGATACCAATCCAATCCAGGACTAGCACATTGGAAAGCAGTTAAAAGAATATTTAGGTATCTGAGAGGGACAGCTGATTACTCATTGTGTTATCAAGGAAATGATCTGCAATTGAGAGGCTATACTGATGCTGACTGGGGAGGAGATTTAGATGAAAGAAAATCCACCTCTGGTTTGTTTTCTTGCTAAACAATGGTGCCATTTCATGGAGCAGTAAGAAACAATCTTGTATAGCCTTATCCACAATGGAGGCTGAATTTGTGGCCTTTTCATCAGCAGTACAAGAGGCTGTGTGGTTGAAAAGGTTCTTGGATCATTTGGGTATGTCAAATGAAGCTTCTGGTCCAGTATTAGTTAACTGTGATAGTGAAGCAGCGATAGCCTACACAAAAGACCCAAAATTCCATTGTAAAATGAAACATATAGATACCAAATATAACTTTGTGAAAGACATAGTTGCACGAGAAGAGGTAAACATGAAGTATATTTCTACGCAAGAAATGGTAGCAGATCCATTGACCAAACCTGTTCCTAGAGATGTCTTTGTTAGACATGTAAAAACTCAGGGATTGCGTAGATGTTAATGTGCTTACATATTATGATATGTATTTTTCCCAAATAATGTTTACTAATGTTAATACTCATTGATATTTGTGTTCAATGCTTACATGTTATTATGTTGATACATGTTTAAACAAATATACTATTTGTTAGTATGAGAAGTATGTCGGACAAGTGAATGATTGGCCCTCTCACACGGGCAATCGCCTCCATTACTTTGTGTTATGTGAGATGAGACAAATTTTTAAGCTAATTATCTGAGTGATAATTTAGAGAGCTCAAGCTTGAAAATTAAGTAATGTCGTTATGGGGTCACTTTCTCTATGATATGACCTAAGGTGAATAAGTTCGTTTCACCTTACTTGTCTTAATGTCAGTTATGAGTTAGACATTGTGTTTGTCTGAACTATAATCTGTACGGTATTTTATGAGACATGCGCTCCATGGGAAAAGAGAGAATACCGTAGCACATGTTTTATACCATGTGTACATTTGTGACTATTGAGGGTAATACAAGTAGAGATCTCAGTCTTGATATTGTGTGAGACCCTTGAGATTATTTCAATCTCACATTGTACCCTTTAGAAATTGTCTGCTTCTTAAAACTTAGATTTGATGATCGCTATCTTGGAGTGTTGCTGAAAGATCATGAGAGATTCGATCTGAAAGAACATCTCTGGAAAAGCGAATTGAATCAAAGTTGAGAGATTCGAGAAATGAGAAAGATCATTATATGAGTAATATCACATTAGCTTGTATTCACTGGTCGACCAATTGTGTTATTCTATGTGATCAAACATGATTGTGAATACAAAATAAATATTACATTCGAAAAGAGATCGAGAGAGATTTAATGTGATAAATGATCGAGGATACTGCATACATAATCCACTATGGTTCTATCCATTTTTCGAGCGGCTATATTTCCTAACAGATGTATAGCAAGTGAGCTCTCGAAGTATGCTGGTCGCACGGCACAATTGTAAAGTATGAATTATTCTTGTAGAGATAATAAAAAATGTTGATCCCATCATGTGTGAGTGGGAGATGTTGGATAATGTTAATTGTTGTTAATTGGAAATTATTAAGCAAATTATTTGATGTTGTTAAATAACAACAATTAGTAATAATTTCATGTTGGAAATTATTAAGTTAATTATTTGGTGTTGTTGAATAACAACAATTAGTAATATCAAATAATTAAGTAAACAACAAGAGTTGTTAATCAAATAATTAAGTAACAACAAGGGTTGTTAAGTAACAACAATTAGTGAAATGTTAAATGGGGAACATATGGTGCACCCATGATGTTAACATTTTTGTAAGGGTTAGAAAATGTCATTATGCATCATAATAATTTGATTAATAGTAATCAATGCATAGTGACTTGATTTCACTCCTATAAATAAGACCATTTGCTTATGGAGTTAAGCAATCAATTAAGTTTGATTAAGAGGTCTCTACAAGCATAAAATGTATGCAATTGTGTTGTGATTAACTTAGATTTATTTCAATTAGCATGTAAATAAATCTAGGACTAGTAATACATGTATGGTTAGATCCTAAGAGGACAAACATGTAATTATATTAGGGATTATGTTTCCTAACAGAAACCATTCCCTCGAAGTTGGGAGGGGGGGGGGGGGTGAGTACTCTTCAGTCTTCACGAGGCACCAAATGGTGTCAATATGAGTTTATACTTGTTTATATAAATTTTGGATTTGAAAAAATTAATTCGCTGGATAAATGAGTCTAATTTTGAATTAAATGATTTTTTTTATTTTATAATTTTAAAATGAATATCGATATCTGTATAAAAGGAAAATTCAAAGATAATGAAATTTAATCACAAAATATGAATGCTCTATACTTAAAAAGTAATTTTAATATAAAATACCAATATTTTATAATTAAATTTTGTGACAATTTTATCTCATTTTTATACACATATAAGTTTTCTTTTAAAATTTACCTTAACAAAAATTATTTTATGTGTATTTCTGTAATTGATGGACTAAAAGACACGTATAAAGTAAATATTCCAAGAAGGGTAAAGGAGTTTGCTTTTAATGAAAAAAGAGAAACATCTTGCCACTTTTCTCTTCTCCGAGTCTATACAATACACGTAGGCGTCTATGGTATCTTATGACATCGTCTGTCTTCAGAAACAGGAACAGACAAGACAAAACTCCACGCGTCGTTGACACTTAAAAAAACTATTTGAGTGTTTTATCGACATTTCTTATCCTAATTTGTTTCCCATTTTCCTTCACTTTTCCCATTATTTTCCATGCCCATGCGTATAAGCCATCTCTTTATAAACCGCTTTCAATTCTTTTCCTTTTTATAATTTACTTCCTTCTTTTATACTCATTATTTATGTTGTTGAAATATCTCTCGTCTTTTTACAATTAATTTATTGCAATTTTCGATTCGACCAAACGAAAGTTTTAGCTTTGATTTTTATTGGAGGATCCAAGTGAGAGAAAATTCATATTACCTTCGTCATTTCACCTGAAATTCAGGTACTTCAAACTCTTGCTTATTTATTTTTCTTTTAAAGTTTATACATTTGCTTCTCGGAATTTCAGTTTGGATCTAATTGTTGTTACTGAGTGAAGAATTGCTTCTGGGTTGTTGAGATCTTAGCCAAATTTTATTTTCTTGATATAGTGGGTGCCGCTTAGTTTTGACATTCTGCAAGTAGTGATTCCTCCACGCTTAAAAAAATATTGTTATTTAGATTAAGAAAGCTTTAATAATCGAAATTTATAATTTTGAGCTCCTGTGTTTTGCCTCTGTTATCAATTGGATTAGTAAGATGGAAGGACAATCTAGCAAGAAGAAAGGTGGTGATGCGCCATCACCAACCCTTGTAATGAACACTGATGCGCAATATTCAGCTGACCTTAGCTCATATGAGGCCGCTTGTAGACTCGATCCTGACTTGCAATCCTTTGATGCCACCATTCATGAGCGTACTAGCCGTGTTATCAACAACCTTTCTGCTGGTGTTGAGGTTCATTCATTATCTTTTGACTCACTCAAAGAGGTCACTGGGTCCCTTCTTGAAATGAACCAAGAAGTGGTCAAAGTCATTCTAGAACGCCAGGAAGATATATGGAAGAATCAAGATTTATTTGTTTTGGTTGAGGAATACTTTGAGAGTAGTATCAAGACTTTAGATTTTTGCACTGTTCTAGAGAATTGCCTCAAGCGTGCTAGAAACAGTCAATTAATTATTCAACTTGCGGTTAAACAATTTGATGAGGAAGTGGCATTGCAGGAGGGGGTTGATGATAAGAGGTATGCAAGGACATTGGAGGAATTAAAGAAATTCAAGGAAGCTGGAGACCCCTTTACAGAGGAGTTCTTTATGTTGTTTCAGTCAGTGTATAGGCAGCAGGTATTGATGCTGGAGAGATTGCAAAGGCGAAAAGGAAAGCTGGATAAGAAATTGAAGTCAATGAAAACATGGAGGATGGTGTCCAATGTTTTGTTTGTTTCTGCTTTTGTGGCTGTGTTGATTTTCTCGGTAGTGGCAGCTGCCGTTGCAGCACCTCCGGTGGTAACAGCTTTGGCTGGTGCTTTGTCTGTTCCAATTGGTTCAGTGGGGAAGTGGTGTAACACACTTTGGAATAGTTATGAAAAGGCACTGAAAGGGCAAAAAGGGTTAATGAGTACAATGCAAATCGGTACTTACATTAAAATCAAGGACATGGATCATATACGGCTACTTGTGACCAAATTGGAAATTGAGATAGAGGCATTCTTGAACAATGCTGATTTTGCTCTTAGAGAAGAGGGTGTGGTGAAGCTTGCTATTGATGAGATCAAGAAGAGATTGGAAGTACTCATGGAAACTATTCAGGTTTTATGTGATCATGCTGATAAGTGTAGCCGTGACATAAGGAGGGCAAGGACAGTGATTTTGCACAAGATTATCAAATATCCCAATAACTGAAGAAGCCTTTCGGTAATTATACTAATGACTTTCCCATGATTGTTGGTAGGTGAAAATTACTAACTCTACACCTGTGTTCCGTTTGTTTTGAATTGATTACAAAGATTATTTTGTTGATAAACAGGCCTATATATACTTGATGTTATTACCTTCCATACTTCTATTTTGTTTCTTTTTCGGTAAATATGATATTGTTCATGTGTTATCTTTTTGCTATCTGCTCTAGCATTAGAGACCTGGTCCTGCCACTGTCATGATTTGACAATCATTTTGGACTCATAGTCAACTGTACGTACATTCAGTCAAATAATTGGCTTATAAGTGAAACAACTGTTGTCATAATGTCTCCCTTATTGATTCATTGATTTAATGATGGACACTATCACTAGCACATAAGATTAAGCTGAACTTACGTTACAAAAACTATACATTCTTGTTTTGCATATTTCTCTAGTGATCCACTTGCATATATATATATATATATATATTGTCGCAGTCTAGTTGATTTTCTCTGTAGGATTGTGCAAATGGAATTGCCATACTGGGGCATTGTAAAGTTATAAACTTTTTCACCCATTCCCTTAGCAAGAGAAGGAATAATAAAAAAAATTCTTAGCTAAGGACAAATGCACATAGTAGAAAATAAAAATAAAACAAAAAATGAACACGACATTGGAATATTACTATTTAGATTTGCCTGCTACGTACAAGAGTCAATCTGAATACAAACTGATTGTTAGGCTGTGCCATGGTTGCAGTGTGTTCGAGTGAGCATTTGCCAATTGCCGGCAGCACGTTCTAGAGAATTACTCCAGTAATCATTCCAAGTATCTTTTTAGTTTGTGTTTTTATTTATTTCAATGAAATTCTTGAAAGTAGGTAGAACTCAGAATTTTTTTTCCTGATCAAAAGTACTTGATATACTCCTCCATTCAAAGTACTCTGTAAGTCCACGTGAATCGAAGGCATGCCAGCTCTGCTTTGGAAGAATAAGTATCATGGTGGCTTGTATAAATTTATAGTTTTTGCTTTTATTGACTGATTTGTGACTTTGGAGATTCTTATTATGGAGTGATTTTGCGAAAGAACTTTAGACAAACCCTTGTGTTGTGTAGTTTTTCATTCTTCTTTTCTTTCATATTACTGATTGAGCAGCTTAATTAGACGATCAGAACCACCTGCTGCTCACTATTTCTGGGCATCATATCCACTAAAAGTGTGGAGGAATGGAGGAATCAAGCCTTTGAATTCAAATAAATTAAAACAGAAAAAGAAGTAAATATGAACATTTCTATTAACTTGTTAGATGCATTCATTCAAAGTGACTTTATTTATTTGAACAATTGATATTTTGAAGTTTATAACGGGAAAACTGTAATCTGTCTCCACTTCATCCTCTAAATGAGTGAAAGGAGAATTCTTTAGAAACCTTAAATTGCACTATTTGATGTTCAGAAAAGGAAATTTTTTTTTGTAAGCTTTGTATGATAGCCAGCCAGACTTCGAGAAATAATGGGTAAACATATTTTAATTTAAACATGTATACATTATTAATTTTTTTTGATTTTAAATATCTACTGTTACATTAGCTTAAATTAGATTTTAAAATCAACATTCATGTAATAATTTGAAGGTGGATCGACATAACAGTGAAGTACTTTCTATAACCTACTAATTCTTAATAAATTGTACTTAATATCTGAGATTACTAATCTTATTCTTTTCAATACATAATTCACAAAATATGAAATAATATCTAATTATCTATATCATATAAAAGCATTTTGACTCAGAGAATAGTTTGGTTAGCTTAAATTCTGCCGTGAAAGTAAGAAGTTGAGGCGCTCGAGGGTTTATATTATATATATATATATATATATATTGATTTGAGAAAAAGAACTTTAAATAAAAATATCAAAAAATACTAAATTTATCAATATTTTCCCTTAATTTTATCCAACTCTTTCACTGTTGATAGAGCATTGATAAGTATATTTATTTCCCTAAAAACATTCTGGCTTCTCAAATCCTATAAAACCGTTCAGTTCTCTCCTCTCTAATTTTTGGAGATTTCTTTGTAGCTGAATCTATGCGCAGTTTTCTTTGCCGGGGATCGAACCCGGGTCACCGGCGTGACAGGCGGGTATACTCACCACTATACTACAACGACTCTTTGATGACTTGTTAACGGTAGTAAATTAATTTTTTAATATTATGATTAAGGGCTTTACACTTCCCGTGTGTTTTGGGAACATGTTTTAACTTTCTTTATATTTAACTTTAAACAGGGCTAAATCTCTCACACTATAATATAAAAAAAGCCGAGAGGATTTTCAGACATTGAAAAAATTAATATAATTTCCTATTATTGAGAAAATCATACTGGTGATTTAAAAATTTAATGGGTCACTAATTTGAACTGTTTTATTTGAACTAGTAGAGTGAGATAATGTTATAAATAATTTGTATTAATTACAAATTAAAAAAAAAAATTATTTTTTATTTATTTTTTGATTAAGAGATAGTTGGATCGCTTCACCATAATTTATCGATTTTTATCAATTTATTCACTCGATTTTCAGCATTCAATTGATCTAAACTCACGATCAATTCCACTTATTTTCATTTTCATTGATCTTGTACAATATAATAATAAGTATTAAAGTTAAAAAAATATATCAATCATTCAATAGCACAAGCTCAATAAATGTCAATTTAGTGTTAATATTTTAGTTAGAATAGCTTCAGGGCTGCTTTTTTTTTTCTTTTTCTTTTTTTACATGATAAAATGCCACTTCCATTATGACGAATAACATTTGAGATTGTAGGAAGCTACTCATATAAATGAGATATTTATACACAATGCAGCACTAGACTACTAGTGAGTATTGAAACCATTCCCTCGAAGTTGGGAAGGGGAGGTGAGTACTCTTCACGAGGCACAAAATAGTGTCAATATGAGTTTGGACTTGTTTATATAAATGAGTTTGGATTTGAAAAAATTAATTCGATGGATAAATGAATTTGATTTTGAATTAAGTAATTTTTTTTTATAATTTATTTTATTTTATAATTTTAAAATGATTATCGATATCCGTATAAAAGGAAAATTAAAATATAATGAAATTTAATCACAAAATATTAATACTATTGTAGACACTTGTATTTTTGCTTGAAAGCCCGATGATGAGCCTCGTTGGGAGGCACTACTCGATAAGTTGCGGAAGTCGCGGGAAAACGGACTTCGGAAGGGGAAACTCAAAATAAGTACGTTGTCAGATTTAATTTGCATGTTCATTGCATGTGCGTTCGTGCTGAGTTCGGAAACACGTTCGAACGGCGAACATATTGCGGGCGTTCGTGCAGCGTCTTGGAACGCGTTCGAACAATCGTCTGTGTTTCTGTTTTAAAATTAAAGCCCACAAGCCCAATCCAAAAATAATTAAAATATTTAAAACACATGTCACAAATTAAATCAAATCCAATTAAATTCAAAATAATATCCTTCCTAATTAAATCAAATCCAATTAAATTAAAACAAATCAAATCAAATCAAATCAAATCCTCATTCCTAATCTAAATAAATCACATTCCAAATTAAATAAAGCAAATCCAATCTAAATAAATCACCTACCAATTTAAAGATATTCCCCCACCAAAAATACACAAGATCTCTTCCTTAAATAATTAAATCAAATACACCCCATATTTACTTGATTTTATTCCCTTTTTTAAGCCATGCACACACAAGGAAACCATAGGCTCACCATTATAAAAAGAGACCAAAACCAACCCTATTCCCTCTTAGACATTGATACCTCTCTCTCTCTCGCCTATACCTCTATCTCTCATTCCCCACAAACAAACCACTCACCTTGCACGCCATAATCATCCACGCAACTCACACACAATACATAAACACAAACCAACCCACGCACACACACCTGGCACGCACCAAACAAAGCCGTGAACAGAAACCAACCCTTAGCACCGACTTCAACCACCCCACTGACCGAAATAGACAACAACAAAGCAACAAAGAAGCCCTCTGCCGAACACCAAAATACCTTTCACGTAGCCCACTGACCGACACATAGCCAAAATAAATAACCCTGCAAAATCGAAACACAAACTGACCAAACAACTAACCCAGACTAATAAAAAACAACCCCAAAACAGACCTATAATAACCCTAAAACAGTCCCATATTTCGCCAAAAATAATACCCTAAAACAGCAGCAAAATAACCCCAAAACAGTCCCTAAATAACCACTCGAAGCAGCAGCAGAAAAGCAGTCCAAAACAGTGAAGAAACCAGGGAAATCGGCGGCTGAAAACAGCGAGGCGACGAAGGAAAACATTGAACCAACGAACCGGAAAGTTGCGGAGAATTAACCCCTTTCGACGACCACGTACCACTTCCAAGAAGCGACTTAAAAGGTTAGACCTGAGGGAACCCTTTATTTCACTTTCGTTCATCTTTTTTAGTTAATTATTATTATTTCTTCGCATGCTTCTTGTTGGTTCATGTATGTTATTGTTGTTGGATGAATGATTTTGTGCTACTGTGGGACACAAGAACTGGGGCGACGCATGCTTTCCCGGGCTCGCGGCCCAGTCGGGAGTACGGAGTAGCCCGCGGGGGACTAAACCGAAGAATAATGGAGTCGCCACCCGGTGTGAACCGGGAAAATGAGATTTAAGGCCGCACTCACCCCTCGCAAGGGAAGACCTCAAACCGTTGGGTTCGGAATGGTCCCTTACTTATGTCACTTGTAATGAAAGGATTTGTGTAATAATTTAATCAAGCTTAAGTAACACTTATTTCCAAGAGTATCATGCTTCTAAATCCACATGCGCAAAAATAAAACTTACACCTAAATTTGCATATATTTTTCACATCTAAGATTACATGCTTGAAAGTACATCAAAGTAGCAACGAACATACAACTTCATTGGCATATTGTATTCATGGAAACACAAGCACACACTAACCACACAAGCACACATAAAGGCGAATCAAATAATGGCGAACATTTGATTTCAACAAATAGCCATTACATGTCCATGCACAAATAAAGGAGTCAACTAAGTACGTAATGTAAAAAGACGCTTAGGGATGCAATTAGGCATTAAAGTGAGCATGCTATGACGTGGTGCAAAAGAAGATAGATATAGACACAGACGCACATGTGATGAAAATGACTCAATTCAGTGTATTCGCGTTCGTGTAGCGTTCGTAAACGCGTTCGAACGGTAGACAGAAGGTTCGCGTCCGTATAGCGTTTGATAACGCGTTCGAACGGGACCAGACAGAAAACATGCGTTCGTGCGACGTTTCGGAACGCGTTCGAACGGGGTTATAGTAGTGACCTCCAAAATGCAGTAAACGACATGACACATACATGAACAGATGAATAGATGAGTTCTTGTACATAACAACAGATTAAGAGGCGCGACAAATCATTGTAGCAAAGGTAGCTTTCAAGCATTTTCACCCCTCAAAATGGAGGACCCTTAATCTCACTTGATAAGCCCATGCGCAATGCAATATGATGCATGAATTTTCAAAAAGACGTTATGAAGCGAATAACTAAATAAAAGAGGCGCGGCAAAGTACTGCCGTAAAGGTGGCCTTTTAGGCTCTTTGTCTCTCAAAGAGAGGACCTTTAGACCAACATACTAAGCCCATGCACAATGTGATATGATGCATGGTCATGTAAGAAGACGTCATACTAAACAACAAAATAAAGGGGCGCGGCGAAGTACTGCGGTAAAGGTGGCCTTTTGGGGCTCTTTGTCTCTCAAATAGAGGACCTTTATACCAACATACTAAGCCCATGCGCGTCACATTACAATACATGAAATAAAGACAATAAAAGTGTAGGACTTCGTATGCCCGATTGAACGTACATTCAACCCAACACACTTCGTCCGGCGCGGCGAAGTATTGTCACAAAGGTGGCCTTTTAGGCTCTTCGTCTCTCAAATAGAGGACCTTTGGACTAACTCACTAAGCCCATGCGCTCGATCGCATCATACATACAAAAATAAAGACAATCATATCAAACTTAATATGTCCGATTGAACGTATCTTGCATTCAACCGAATACACATCAACCGGCGCGGCAAAACATCGTGGTAAAGGGCTTTAAACCTTCCCCATATGGGATCTTTCATTCTACTTACTAAGCCCATGCGCTCGAACGCATCATAACATAAATAAATAACATGCGGAAATTAAAAGACGGAATAATAAAGTGAGAATAATCAAAATAACATAAAGCGAAATATACGCCGTTTACTCAAGTGGTACGTGGAGTTGTATCCCAAGTACAGACCGCACTACCGTCCATTCGGAATCGGCTACAGAATTTACGTCTGGGTTTCCATCCTATATACCACGAGAGACGACGTATTTTCCGTTTTAATCAATGGCCACAACACACATCACATGCAAACAATATTCAATAAATAATTAAAACACAATTAAAAGAATCAATAAAAATCAAATAAAAAAACAAGTGTGAAAGGTACCCTCAGGTCTAACCTTATAAGTCGTCTTCGGACTTGCGTTTCGCGGAGATCGGAAGGGGTAAAAGCTCCTTATTCTTCTGGTTCACTAGCTTAGCGTCTTAACTTGTTGTTCCACTGTTTTCCTCGCTGTTTTGGCTTCACTTTACTGCTGTTTTCTCGGTGTTTTCTGCTCACTGTTTCAGGTCACGTTTTGTGTTTTAAGAGGCTGTTTTTTGCATTTTTGGGAGGCTTATTGTGCAGATTTTTTTTGTGATTTTTTAGGGAAACTTTATGGAGGTTTTTAGGGTGGTTTCTAGGTGATTTTAGGGCTGTTTTAGCTGTTCTTGGGACTGAACTGGGATCTTTTTGGGGACTTATACTGGCAGTTTTACGTGGGGGGCTGCAGGCTTTTGGCTCGTCTGTTGTGTGTTAGTGGAGGCCGGTTGGTAATGTGCTGAAGCAAGGGCTGTGTAGTTGACGAGAGGGTTGTTTGTGGCGAGTGGGAGAGGTATAGAGGGTTCGCTTATGGGCTGGTATGGCCGAATGCTTGTGAGGTGCAGATGGTTCTTATCGTGGCTGCTAATGGCGAGGTTAGAGCTGATAAGGATTGAAGCGGCCAGGTGGTGTCTGTTTAGTTTTGAAGCGGCAAAAGACATGGCCGTGGGTAGGCCAAGCAGGTGTGTTGAATGGAATTTGTGTGTGGCTATTATGCTCTAGGGTTTATTTTCTTCAACATGCATTAAGGCTGTCGGTTTGTTGTTTATGTGAATGGATCATGAATGTGATGTGTCGTTATTGTGGCGTGAAGAAGGATGCTTGTGAGTGACTTAGGGGTTGCTGTTGGTTGGTTTGGTGTGTAAAGGGGCAGTCGGCGAAGGCTTATGTGAACTGAGTGACGGTGGAGTGAAGCTTATGGTGTGAATGATTTTGTGAGGCTGGCTGGTGAGAGAGAAGGGAAGATGAGAGAAGCTATCTATGGTTTATTCTTGTTCTCTGAATTGCCGTGAGAGTCTAAAGGAATGGGGTTGGTTTTTTTTAGTGTTTTTGTGATTTTTTTGTGTAATTGCCGTGGGAGTCTAGTCCATTAGGGTTGCAATTTGTGTGTGTTTTATAGTTGTTAATTAGGGTTTGCATGGATAGGGATTTGTAATATCTAATTAGTGTCACAAAAGGAAAATATATATTTGATTGAGGGACACATTTTGGTGAATTAGGAAGGTTGAATATTTGATTAGTTAGGATTGATTTTAATTAGGCATTTAATTTGTTAGATTAGGAAGTCAATATTTTAGATTGGTATATAATTTTATTTAGTTAGGAATAATTATATTTGATTTGTTTAAATTAGGCATATACTTATTTTATGTTTGGTAAATATTTAATTGGTAAATGGTTTAAATATTTTATTTAATTCAATGTTTAATTTAATTAAGATTTAATTTAATTTTCCATGTGTTTTAAATGTGTTTTATTAATTGGGATGTGTTTTATGGGCTTTGGTGGGTTAATTGGGCTTGGGTGTGAGGCTAGCAGCAAAACCAGAATTACCGACACCGTTCGAACGCTTCCTCGAATGCGGCACGAACGCCCGCAATCTGTTTGGCGTTCGAACGTATACACGAACGCAGCAAGAACGAAAACAGTGAACCTTGTTTATTCTGAATTTCCCCTTCCGATATCCGTTTCCCGCGGCTTCCGTGACTCAAAAGGTAGTGCCTCCAAATGAGACTCATCATCGGGTTTCACATGCAAAAATGCAATGCCTACAGCTATCTCTCGTGGTATATCGGATGGAAACCTAGACGTAAATTCCGTAGCCGAATCCGAATGGACGGTAGTGCGGTCTGTACTTGGGATACAACTCCACGTACCACTTGAGAAACTTTCAAACACATGTTACATTTTGGTATTTAATTTAGTGTTTATTGTTCTACCTTTTATTTTCTATGTATTTTTTTTCTTGTTCATGCATTGTTGCTTGATGCGCATGAGCTAACTATGTTGGTTTAAAGGTCTTCTATTT
>SKCR01036068.1:0-32617 GCA_019454045.1 Zanthoxylum bungeanum
GCACAAATTCTTCAAGTTTTTGCAACAAAAACAGAAAAGTGGAGAGCCAAAACTGCAGTGAAGTTTTCGGCAATGTGAGAGAGAGGAGAGATCTGATTTTTGTTACAAAAATCAATTTATATTTATGCCATAATATTTATTAATTAATAATAAACTTATGACACAAATCATGCAATGGCTTAGAGTGTCAAACACTCAATTTCCATGCAAAACCCTTGAGAGCATTGTACACTATCTCCATGCAATGCATCAACAATTAAATAATGCATATAATGACATGTGTCATGTGGCCCCACATGTTTCCAAATGAAAGTGGGCCCACGTGCACTCACGCATTCGGGTTCGATATTTCCGAAATACCGAACTTACGTCGCGACGTTAATTAAATCGAATTTAAATAAATAATTGCGCCTAGCGAAATTATTATTTACATCGCTAACGAATTAATTCTAAATTAACTCGTTTGCCCGAATTAAAATCTAATTTTAATTTCGCGTCGAAATCGAATTTCGATTATTATATCGAATATAATAATTTTACGATTAATTCCAAATTAATCGTTCTCTCTCTTTATATAGTACTTTATCCAAGATAAAGTCTCTCCGTAATTAATCCAAGATTAATCGAGTTTGAATCATACGTCATTGGTGAATCTTCGGAAGCGACCCAAGAGATCTCTAGATATGTTGGCAGTAAATCCGGTTGTCGAACTATCCGAACACGTACGTACCAAGTACTACTAGTTTTTCCGATTTACAAGACAAGGTTAGCCTCTAGCAAAACGCCATGTCTACCCAATTCTCTAGAATATTCTTATTGGAATATAAGATCTATAACAGGCGTAGTATACCGTAGTATAGTGTATATCGAACCAGTATCGGATGATCACATGTAAGGCCTGGGGTTAGAGATGTGTCTGCCCCGTACGATACACATATCGGACATCAAGCAACCAGTCTCTTTGAATCGGATAATCCTGACCTAGTCATATTATCCCGATGGTTGCAACCATTATAGAGTACTAGTTCTGTATCCCTCGCGATCATCATCTCCATATGTCTGAAGTGATACTTCCATCTTGACATCACACCCAATACACTACGATTCTCGATAAACCCAGAAGAGGTGTACACAGAACCCGTTAAAGCCCTGGACCACCAAAACTAAAGTTACCGATTGTCGTAAGTACTAGCGATGCAAGTCTCAGGTTAAGATCATATGCACCTACCCTAAGCGGACTCCCATAGACACGCAGACATACTACCAATGGGACTCCGCGGGGTCTATCCAGAGCGAAGCTGTTTTCCGTACCATCGGTAAAACACAACCTCCTACCGCACTTGCATAAGTATCCAATACTTAAATATATGAGAACTATGCCGTTGTGCCCTCACAACATGCACAAGTGCAGTACTAGTCTATTCCGCATTATCGATGTCCAATCTCGATAATACTACGACTAGGGATATTAATGATTAAACCTTTATGGATTGATACCGTCTCATATCATCACAATCCGGAACTAATCATAGGGACTTTTACCATTTATATATCAAAGTAAATAAATTACAAAACGGTAAAAGGCAATTTCATTACTGCATAGTTAATTTTGTACAATAATACAATATCATTTACAAAATAGTGACGCTATGGGTCATTACTGTCTAACAGTATGACTCGCACTTTAATTAATCTGGGATTAATTCGATGAGAGAAAAAATTAATCTGGGATTAATTACGGAGATATTTTATCTCGGATAAAATATCGTTAAAGAGAGAGAATGATTAATTTGGAATTAATCGATAAATTAATATATTCGATATATTATAACGAAATTAGATTTCGACGCGAATTGAAATTAGATTTTTAATTCGGCGAACGAATTAATTTAGAATTAATTCGTTAGCGACGTGAATAGTGAATTCGCTAGGCGTAATCATTTAATTATGACGCAACGGAAAATTCGTTAATTTGGAATTAACGAACCCGAGCCCGGGATTGATTGCGAGCGCATTCGCATTTCGAATTCGAGTGCGGCACGCAAGTCAAATCAAGCGTCAAATCGCAAGTCACGTCAATCGTCAAATCACATGTCACTTTGAGTGATGTGACATTTGAGTGATTAATGTGAGTTGATTTGTAGTGATTGACAAACATTTAATGTTTGTTTTTGAATTGGAAAAAGGTAAATGGTTTATTATTTTTTGGGAAAATATAAGCCAATTACAATTTTTTCTTTTTCATTAATTCACTCTCTCTCTCCTTCACGTTTTTGCTCATTTTGGAGCCAAAACTTCTTCATCTTCTCTCTCTCGTCTCTGGTCTTGACCGTCTTCTCCTCAATTTTTCTGGTTTGACCGATCAATAAAGGAGAAAGAAATGATCTTGTTGCAAGATCTATGTGCTAGCACACTCATGGAGGAATACAAAGGTGATAGGGAAGTGAGTTCGTGAGCTTGGAAGCTTGAAGCTTGGAGCTTCAATGGTGTCCATCAATGGCCGAACCTTGGAGAAGCCGAACCAGTCACCACCGTGCAGCCCCTCACACGCGCAGCTCACTGCCGAGCAAGGGAGAGCAGTTCGCACTCCATCTTTGTTGCATCTCTACCGATCAATGTGAGTTATTCCGCACCTCCTTTGATATGTATTCAACTCGTTTATGCATGATTTATGATCCTTGGGACTTGATTGAAACTCAACAACCCGTAGTATGGTACCATGGCCTGGAGAGGAAGGTCAAAAACGATTGGAGGGCATTGGCAGAGGCCTTTCTGAATCAGTATGTCACGAATTTGGAAATCGACTTGTCGCTTCGCGACTTGGAAAACACCAAACAGAAGCCGGAGGAGAGCTTCAAAGATTACATGGACCGTTGGAGATGCCAGCTTTTGAAAATGCAGACTCGGCCCTCGGAGAATGACCAGATCAAGATGATCATCAAGGGTACTAAGCCCTCGATTTATGGCAAGCTGAGGAGGATGACCTCTGTGATCACTGACTTCCGATAGTTGAGGGAGACTGTCATTGACATTGAGGAGGAAGAAGCGTAGAATAAGAAGTTATATGGCCAGAATAGAAGAACTTTTGGAGGGCCTTCAGGTGCTAAGCCTGTTTCTGCTGAAGTAGCTGCCGTCAGAAACCAGCATTTCTCTAACCTGGGGAGGCCTTTGTCCAAGGTACTTAAGAAGTTGGTGAGGCATGGACTCCTTAATCCCTTAGAAGCTAGACCACTCCCCAATCCTCCACCACCAACCCATAACCTGAACCTTTACTGTCATTACCACCAACAGAAAGGCCATGACACTGACAACTACGCCCGCCTCAGGCACGAAATCCAAGACCTCATCGACTCCCATAAAAATACCCGACCCCGAAAAGGAGCAACCTAACACACACAGAAACCCCATGCCTAAATATCACTTTGTCCCACCACCTACCTACATGATTAGCTCCGGCCTACTTGAAAGCCTCGCCCTCCAAAGCTTTGACCACCAAGCCTTTTGCTTGGGGATTTGGGATAGCAACAGTGAAGATGAATCATAGCAGGGGAAGAATTTCTGGTTGGACTTCTACAGCAGTTATGAAGAGGAGGTGAAAGGAATGACGCACAGTGGGCGTTTCTATAGTGATACGGCAGAGAAAGGCAATGAAGTGTTGGCAGAAAGTAGAGAAGTGGCCGAGAACATGGATAATACTGAAAGAGATATAGTGCTGCATCAGTTGAAGAAGACACGAGCACAGCTGAGCATTTGGGAGTTGTTGTGTGCATCGCAGGAGCACAGGCGTGACATGGTTGAGGCATTGAGCAAGATAGTAGTACTGGAGGATGCCAACCCAGCAATGTTTGTAGGATCGGTGAAGAAGGAAGCTTTACAAATGATAACCTTTTCTGAGGAAGAACTCCCGGTGGAGGGAAGGAATAATAATAGGTCTTTATTCATAAGAGCTGAAGTGAGGGGTAAGAAAACATCTTGTGTAATGGTGGATGACGGCTCATCTATCAATGTGTGTCCTTTGAAGATCTTGTCGAGGTTGGGTATAAAGATGATAGATCTGAGTCCCTCCAATATGACCATCAAGGCATATGATGATAGTAAGCGAGGAGTTGAAGGTACTTTTGCTGCAGTGGTCAAAGTAGGCCCAATTGAGGATGGGGTTGAGTTCACAGTGCTTGATATCCAGGCCACTTTTGCTTTGTTATTGGGAAGACCATGGTTTCACAAGCTTGGGGGCGTGCCCTCCACTCTGCATCAAGTCATCAAGTTTCTGTATGGGGGAGAGATTGTCACTATTAGAGCTGAAGTAGACAATGTTGTGGCCGCTTTGGAGATACAACCTTTCATGCGGTTCCAAGCGTCGGCAATATTTGAGGAGTGGGTAGATCCTAAGGTGGCTAGGATCATGGAGAAGATGAAGTTCGAGCCAGACACAGGCTCAGGTGTTGGAAGAGCATTGCCCGACTTCAAGGGGCAGACCACCAGGAGAGGTTTAAGATACAAGTCTGATGAGGACAAGCTGAAGGCTAAAAAGAAAGGATTGAAGCTGACAGAATACTTCATGAAAGATACAGGGTATCAAAGAGAGCCTGAACTAGTGGAAGTTAATGGGGTCATAGTACCAGGGTTTGAAATCTTCCAAGATATGCTGGGTGAGAAACCGCTGAAGGAAGAAGTTGTGAAGAAAGAAGACAAGTGGGAAGAAGAACTGATGAAGCTGGAGAGCCTGACCCTCAAGGAGAATAAGGAGACTGAGAAAAACCCGACTGCAGATGATGAAGTGTTTGTGGATGACGAAGATATTTATCTTCCTGATTTATTTGAGTGTACTCCTACATTCGCTAATAATAAAGACATTCATTTCGCTTACTTGTCTGAGTCTCTCCCTTTCAACTTGCATGACATGAGTATATTTGACATCAACTAAACCAAAATGAACACATTTAACCTTGGTACGCCTGAGAGCCCCAAGGAGATTCTAATTGCAAGTAAGGTTACCTCTGACAAGCAGAAGAAATTTGAAGAGATGTCAGTCAAATATACTAAAGTAGTCACTTTGTCCTATGAGGACATGCCTGGAGTAGATAGAAGTATCGCCCAGCATGTAATACCGACCTATCCGAACATGAGACCGGTAAATTGGAAGCTCCGAAGAATGAGACCTGAGTGGGCTGAGAATGTTAGAGAAGAAGTCAAGAAGCAGATAGATGTGGGATTCCTGGAAGTAGTGAAGTACCCCGAGTGGTTGGCAAACATTGTTCCAGTGCCAAAGAAGGATGTGAAGGTCAAGATGTGTGTGGATTACCGAGACCTTAACAAAGCTTGCCTGAAGGATGACTTTCCTCTACCTCATATAGACGTACTGGTTGATAGTGCGACATTGTATTCATTCGCGGATGGGTTCTACCGATACAATCAGGTTCTTATGGGTGAAGAAGATAAACATAAGACTGCATTTGTCACAGAGTGGGGTACGTATTGTTACAAAGTGATGCCGTTTGGACTTAAGAATGCAGGAGCGACTTACCAACGGATGGCCACTACGTTATTCCATGACTTGATGCATAAGGAGATTGAGGTATATGTGGATGACATGATGGTGAAATTAGAGACGAGGAGCGGACATATAGAAGCACTGGAGAAATTCCTTGAACGAGTTGACAAGTATAACCTGCGGTTAAATCCCAAGAAGTGCGTGTTTGGAGTAACGTCAGGAAAGTTACTAGGACACACTGTCGGAATGGGAGGGATAGAAGTAGACCCTGAAAAGATCAAAGCGATTACCGAAATGCCTGCACCGAAGATAGAGAAAGAAGTTAGAGCATTCCTCGGGAAAATTTAGTACATCAGTCGGTTCATTGGCAAGTTGACGTCAGTATGTGAGCCTATCTTCAAATTGCTGAGGAAAGACCAGCCAGTGAAATGGAATGAGCAATGCCAAGAAGCTTTCGACAATATCAGGAAATATTTGGTGCAACCTCCTGTCTTAAAACCTCCGAGACCAGGCAAACCCTTGATACTGTATTTGGCCATAGAACACGAAGCACGGAGGGTGATGATGGTACAAGCAGATGAGACGGGTGTAGAGCATGTAGTCTACTACCTTAGTAAGAAGATGCTTCCGTATGAAGCCCGCTACCAAGAAGTTAAGAAGATCTCTTTGGCAGTAGTATGGGCGTCCAGAAAACTGCGTCATTACTTCCAATCGTACAAGATCCAAGTAATAGCAAAGGAGAATCCCTTGAAGTATCTGCATTCGGTGCCTTCGCTAGTACGAAAGTTAGGCAGATGGTTGGTATTGCTTACAGAGTTTGATGTCGAGTATCCCACTTCTAAAGTACAACCCATAGAGGGAGACCAATACAAGTTTGAATTCCCAGACGAGGAAATCCAAGCGATAACGGTCCAAGGATGGAAGATGTATTTCGACGGAGCGGTGAACTGTAAAGAGTCGAAATGGGGATTGTGATAATAACCCCCGAAGGAGAAACACTGCCTATGGCCAAGAGGTTGACGTTCAGAGTAACCAACAACATGGCTGAGTATGAAGCGTGTGCCTTCGGGCTGACGGCACTGATAGCCTTGAAGCCTAAGAAAGTGGAAATCTACAGAGACTCGATGTTGGTAGTCCGACAGATGCAAGGAGAATGGGAATTGAAGGAAGACCGGTTGAAACTGTACCTATTCCACCTCAGGAGTCTGGCACAGGCCCACCCGATTGTAAATTCCAGCACTTGCCGTGAGAAGAGAACCAAATGGCCGACGCGTTAGCTACATTAGCCGCGACTTGGGAAAATCCGGAGAAGTTGGTAATGAGACCTCTAGTGTTGACGACAACAAACAGACCCATCTACGAGATAGAAAGGATATTAGAAGTAGAGGTCGACGATGGGAAACCTTGGTATTACGATATTCAGAGATATCTAGAATGGGGGGAATTCCCAGAAGAAGCAAGCAGAAAAGATATGATAGCCATCCAGAAGTTGGCTTCTCAATATGTGAGTTTGAAAGGAGAACTATACAAGAGACAAGCGAATGGCATCCAGCTGAAGTGTTTAAGAAAAGAATAGGCTTTGAAGGCAATGGAAGAAGTGCACGCCGGAGTATGTGGATCGCACATGAATGGATTGAATATGTCTCGCAAGATAGTGAGACAAGGCTTTTATTGCTCGATCATGGAAACTGACTGCGCGAAGCTGGTAAAGCATTGTCATAATTGCCAAGCACATGGTAACTTGAATCATCTACCGCAAACAGAGTTGCATGGGCTGTCAGAGCCGTGGCCTTTCTCAATATGGGGAATTGATATGATCGGAGAAATTCGACCGCACGCATCGAATGGACATCGCTTCATAGTAGTGGCATTAGACTACTTCTCGAAATGGGTGGAAGCCGAGTCATTTCACAACGTTACAACAAAGCATATGGCAAAGTTCATAGCCCGGAATATCATTTGTCGATATGGAATGCCGCATCACGTAGTTACGGACAACAGAGTTCAGTTTCAAGGAGAAACAAAGGCAATGCTACATAAGTACGAGATAGGACATCATAAGTCGTCACCTTACAGACCGCAGGCAAATGGGGCTGTCGAGGCAGCCAATAAGATAATCAAAAATATGTTAGCCAAAATGACGGAGAAATACAAAGATTGGGCTGATAAGCTACCGTATGCCCTATGGGGGTATAGAACTTCTGTGAGAACAGCAATGGGAGCCACGCCTTACTCTTTGGTCTACGGGATGGAAGCAGTACTACCAGTGAAAATTAAGATACAGTCCATGCGGGTACTACCAGAAGCAGAGTTACCTGAACAAGAATGTGCCTAGCAGAGATTTGAATAGTTAGCACTGCTGGATGAGAAGAGGATGAAGTCCTTACAGCATATGCAGATATACCAGAAGAGGTTGGCTCGAGCATTCAACAAGAAGGTGCATCCTACCAAGATCAGAAAGGGTGATCTGGTGCTTAAGTAGTCGAAGCCATCGACGACAGACCCGAGAGGAAAGTTAAGACCTAACTGGGAAGGACCCTATATAGTCCAGAAAGTAATGTGAAATGGGGCAGTGAGACTGTCAGATTTGGAAGGGAATGAGTTCAACGAGCCAGTCAACGTGGATAGATTGAAACAGTATTTTACCTGAGGAAGAGAAAACCGAGCAGTCACCAAGGGAATTGGCGGAAGACCTAACCCAAAGGAATAGGAAATTCATTCATGCACGCATACATACACTTAACATATTTGCATTCTCTTTTTGTGTTTGTTTTGTTTTGTATTAACAGAAGAGAAGAGAAAGCGGCAAAGGCAAACCAACCAGAAGCAACAACAGTACAGTGTCATCAGTTTCAGGAATGAATCATGGGGTTGAGGCCCACATCAGTTTAAGGAATGAATCAGTATCAGTTTCGGGAAAGAATCTCAGGGTTGAGGCCCACACCGATATCAGTTTCGGGAAAGGAATCCCAGAGGGCGAAGCCTACATTATCAGCGGTTGAAAGGAAGAATTCCGTAAAGTGACTGAGTGAAAAAAAAGTCCTTGATGGTTAGGCATATGTCCGGTGATGACATTATTTGCTGCAGGGTAAAACCTTAGAAACGATAAGTGCGAAATGTGCTCTCAACCGGTATTCTGAGTGATTGATCTCGGTTAGACTCGCGAGCACTTGATTACGGGATCTTAGCAGTGGAAGCCTGAGTAGTTAGCAAGATGACTAGTTGAAGAGATGGCAGATCGGTGGATGACCATTTGCTTATATGTCCATCCTGGTTTACTTATGTTACGATATATGATATGGTTGGAAATGAAGAAAAAGTCTCTGACAAGAAAAGGAAAAAATAGATCACCTATAACCGATAAGCGTGAAGCTATCCATTAGCGAGTATTAGGACCACCATAAGGAGAAATGCTACCTTAAAGGGTAGGTGTGTCGAAAAAAAAGAAAAGAAAAAAGAAAAAAGAAAAAAGAAAAAAGAAAAAAGAAAAAAGAAAAAAGAAAAGAGAAAAAGAAAAAAGAAAAGAAAAAAAGTTCAGAATGAAAAGAAAGAGAAGAAAGAGACGAAGGAAAAGAAGAAGAAAACCATATCATGTTGAGTAAGAGGAAGTAATCACAGAGTATGATCAAGACATCTCGGTTGGTTAGACCAACTGATCCAATTCTCCAAGAGAAAATCATCGAGTTCCCTTACTTAAGGATTAAGCCGCGAAAGAACCTTGGCACACACACACTTGGAGTCTAGTTCAGATCACTCACTCAGATGGTCGGATTTGAGTGTTCAAGTACTTTGAGGGTTCTTTGGCTTCGAAACAAAGCATCATTCGAGGACGAAAATATGTTTAGTTATCGGGATCATCTCGTGAGAGACAGTATAGTATGTTGGCGTATAACGCCATGTGGGGAGATCTACCTTAATGAAAGCAGCAAAGAACAGAAAAAATGAACCGAGACTGGGGGCGACCAGTCTCCCCTTTCTCATGCAGCATGGTTCGGGAATGAACCATCACATCAGCAATGCCTCGGAGATGAGGTTCAATATACCGAGAAGGGCATTTCAAGAATGGAGCAGGGGTCGAGGCCCCATCAATATCAGTTTTTGGGGATGAGTCCCAAGGGGCGAGGCCCACATCAGTATCAGTTTGGGGGTGAGGCCCGCATCAGCATCAGTTTTTGGGGATGAGTCCTAGGGTCGAGGCCCACATCAGCAGTTTTTGGGATGAGTCCCAGGGTCGAGGCCCACATTACCAGTTTTGGGATGCGTCCCAGGGTCGAGGCCCACATTGTCAGTGGTATTAGGATGCATCCCAGGGTCGAGGCCCCCGTTGTCAGTTGCAGTTCTGGGATGCGTCCCAGGGTCGAGGCCCACTTCATCATCAGTTGTATTTCCGGGATGCGTCCCAGGGTCGAGGCCCACTACATCATCAGTTTTGGGATACGTCCCAAGGTCGAGGCCCACATTGTCAGTGGTATTGGATGCGTCCCTGGGTCAAGGCCCCCGTTTTCAGTTGTAGTTCCGGGATGTATCCCAGGTCGAGGCCCACTGCATCATCAGTTGTAGTTCTGGGATGCGTCCCAGGGTCGAGGCCCACATTGTCAGTGGTATTGGGATGCGTCCCAGGGTCGAGGCCCCCGTTGTCAGTTGCAGTTCTGGGATGCGTCCCAGGGTCTAGGCCCACTGCATCATCAGTTGTAGTTCCAGGATGCATCCCAAGGTCGAGGGCCACTACATCATCAGTTTTAGGATGTGTCTCAGGGTCGAGGCCCTCACATCAGTTGCAGTTCCGAGATGCATCCCAGGGTTGAGGCCCACTGCATCATCAACACTGTTTGGGAATAAAGCCCACATTCGGTGGTTCGGGAACAAAGCCCAGAGGTCAAAGCACCTCGCCACCATATCAACTCCGTTCGAAGCAACAGACAAGTCAAGTGGCAGCTGGAGAGCCAGGAATTCAATCATCATCAGTTTTGGGATGCGTCCCAGGGTCGAGGCCCACACATCAGTTGCAGTTATTGGGATGCATCCCAGGGTCGAGGCCCACTACATCATCAACTCAGTTCGAAGCAGCAGGCAAGTCAGGTGGCACCTGGCGAGCTAGGTAAGTAAAAATGCATTGCATAACTTTGATAGGATTGTCATTGTTACACAATGCACAAGTCCCATCAAAGTGGGGCGACAGTAGGCACTGCATTTTTGCATGTAAGTCCCAATAATGAGTCTCGTACAGAAGCACTCATCTTTAAGTCCCAACGAACGTCGGAATGAAAAAGTCAGAAATCTATATCTTGTTGGACTAAATTTGTTTGCTTAGCTGTGGGTTCGCTCGTTGGACCTCTGTTTTAAAATTCATCATCAGCCCAAACCCCCGTAAGCCACACACCAAGACCAAACCACCACCAAGCCACACACCAAGCCCACCAAAAAAAAAACCAAACTCACTCCTAAAAGACCAAATTCACGCCCATCACCCTTCCAAAATACCCATTCACACATTAAACACATGTTGAAATCAAGCCAAATCACATTCCCAAATTAAAAGATTCAAATTAAATTTCATCAATCACCGTCATAATTAAATTAAATCACATGCCTAAACGAAATCAAATCAAATCAAATCCCACTAATTACCCCATCACCCTTCCAAAATACCCATTCACACATTAAACACATGTTGAAATCAAGCCAAATCACATTCCCAAATTAAAAGATTCAAATTAAATTTCATCAATCACCGTCATAATTAAATTAAATCACATGCCTAAACTAAATCAAATCAAATCAAATCCCACTAATTACCTTCCTAAAATAAATAGATTTTTCCTTATGATACACAAATTAAATATCCCCCATAATTACACAATATTGTTTCCTTATTCACATAAGGACAACCCCAACCCTTGCCTATAAAAAGAAGCCTAAACCCAACTCTTGGAGGCTCTAGCTCATTCTCACATCCACTCACAAAAAAAAGAAATAAACCAAAATATTCACGGCCTGCTTCTCTATCACCATAAGCCAAATCACACACTCGCCATCCTCATTCACGCATACCACATCAACACCACAATACCCTTCACGTTGAAGCCAGTTCACATACCCTTCAAATCAGCCTTTACTTCACGCCTCTGAATCAACAAATCAGCCTCCACTTCACGTACAAAATACACCACAAATCAGCCACTCTTTAACCGCAAAACCAACCCTAAACTTCACCTAGAATTCACACCAAAATAGCAACAAAAATTAGCTCTAAACAGTCCCATAAACACCGCAAACTGCACCGAAACTTCACCCTGAAACTACTAAAATTCAGCCCAGAAATTATCCGAATAACCGCACAAATAGCAGCCCCAATACACCTCTATTACCGTAAAATAGTCCCTAATTACCGCAAAAATAGGGACCAAAAAACAGCAGCAAAACAGAGGAAATAGCAGCCCAAAACAGCGAGGCAATGGAGGAAAACAACGAACTAGTAAATCGGAAAAGTTGCGGAGCATCAACCCTTCCGACAATAGTGTAACGCATTTCCAAGAGACGACTTAAGAGGTTAGACCTGATGGCACCTTTTCATTTATTCTCGGACTTTCTTTCCGTTAGTTATTATTATTCCTTCGCATGTGTATTATAGTTTCATGTAAGTTGTGGCCATGGGATGAATGAAATATGTGTTATCTCTTACGGTATATCGGATGGAAACCCGGATGTAAATTCCATAGCCGAATCTGAATGGACGGTAATGCGATCTCCACTCGGGATACAATGCCACATACCACTTGAGAGACGCACATATTTCATGTCATCCTATCTTATGTTTATTTGTTGTTTGTTAGAAATAGTATGTTACTGTTATGCATGATTAGTTTGTTTAATATGTTATTTTTTATGCATGATTAGTTGATTATTTCCAGCATGATTTAGTTATTTCTTTCGCATTAGGAACTTGATTATGTCTCTTCTACGTTTATGTTTAGATTATTATTTATTTACATTGTCATGCTTAGCGATTTAATGTATGCATGAGATTATGTGATTGCCGTTATTCTGACTTATTTTTACGCATGCAAACTTAGATATAGGTTATATACAAACTTAGATATAGGTCATATGCGAGCTTAGATGTAGGTTGTTGTTGCGTAGACTCGGTTATATTATCACATAAATCCGTTCATTACAAGTGGTATAAGTAAGGGACCATTCCGAACCCAACGGTTTGAGCTCTTCCCTTGCGAGGGGTGAGTGCGGCCTTAAATCATTTTCCCAGTTCACACTGGGTGGCGACTCCATGTTATTTCTCCGGTGTAGTCCCATGCGGGCTACTCCGTACTCCCAACCGGGCCGCGAGCCTAGAACATCGTCGCCGATTTCTGTGTCCTACACAAAGCACTGTGCCTACCTAATTCTTCAGAAATAATCTTTAAGGAATATATAATCTTTGTCAGGCGTAGTATACGTAGTATTACATATTGCGTTCCAGTATCTGATGTCACATGCAAGGCCTGGGGCTGGATAGTGTCTGCCCCGTACGAAACATTATATCGTCATAAGTAACTAGTCTCTATTATCGGATAATCATGACCTTGTCATATTATCCTGATAGTTGCAACATAAGAGAGAACCAGTTATGTATCAATGTGTGATCATCATCTTCATATGACTGAAGTGATACTTCCATCTTGACATCACACCCAATACACTACGATTCTCAATAAACCAATAAGAGGCGTACACAGAACCTGTTAAAGTCCCGGACGACCAAAACCAAAGCGTATTGATTGTCACAAGTATTAGCGATGCAAGTCTCAGGTTAAGACCAAATACACCTACCCTGTATCGGATTCCCAGAGACACATAGTCATACTACCAATGGAATTCCGAGGGTTCTATCCAGAGTGAAGCTGTTTCCTACCATCGGTAAACACAACCTCCTATTACACTTGCATGAGTATCCTATACCCAAATATATGAGAACTATTGTCGTTATGCTCCCACAACGCGCACAGTGTAATACTAGTCTATTCCACATTATCGATGTCCAATCTCGATAATACTACGACTAGGGATATTTAATGATTAAACATTTTTGGATTGATATTGTCTCATATCTTATTAATCCGGAACTAATCATAATTATTTATATATTCAAGTAATCTAATTACAAAATGAAAATAGCAATTTCCATTGTCACATAGTTAATTTGTACAAAAACCATTAATATCTTTTACAAATAGTGACGCTATGGGTCATAATTGTCCAATAATATCCACTTGGCCTATAGCCAGTCACTCAAGTATCTAACACCTGAACTATGTACATGTCGCTCAAACTTACCCTGATTTGGCCTATAGCAAAGTGCTTGATTTTCGCGAGTATTATCGGTGCAAGTCTCAGGTTAAGACCAATACACTTACCCTGATTTGGACTTCCATAGACACATAGTCATACTAAAATCATATATTTGGTCTCAACCAAACATTTTCTCTACTCTCTCCTCCATCTCTCTCGCCCAGGGGCATTTTCTTCTTCTAAAATCTGCTAAAGCCGAGAATGAAGAAGAAGCATAAGGAAAGATTTGCGGAAAATTTTTCCGGAGTGCTAGCACGCTTTAAGGTCTTGCGAAGGTGATAGAGAAACGACTTGTGAGCTTGGAATCACCATTCGAAAGCTTGGAGCTTGGACCGAATTTGGAGCACAAAAAGCCCACTGCCGTGAGCATCATGGAGGAGGAAAAGATTTTTTTTTTTGTGTTCAACGCATCGCTCAACCGATCATTGTAAGCATTCCGCAACTTCTTTGAGTATTCACACATATGTTTCTTTTCTTGAATGATCATTGGGACCTAATAGAAACCCAACAATGGTATCAGAGCCCTTTTGAGCATATGAAACTTGATTAGGGTAAAATTGGGCAAAATTGAATTTGAGCATGATTTGATCGAATTGATTGATTTGATAAAATTAGGGTAAAACTTGGATCAATTTCATGAAAATTGGATTGGATCAATTTTTGCCCAAAATCTAGGCTTGGCGAGAGAGTTTCAATGCCCTAATGTCTTTGTATTTTTTATGTTTTTGATCATTGGATGAGTTGGAAAACATTGGGTAATGTTGATTGTGGATTTAATTAGATTAAAACCGAATTGGACATGAAAAACCCATGAATGCCGAGACTTTGAAGCATGAAAATGAGTTGATTTTTTTATTCAAATGTGTTGGACATTTTTGATGATAATGAGCATAATTAATTGTGTAAATTGATGTTTTAGAAATGTTAATTTGGGTAATTAATTATGGCATACACTTTGGTTAATTTAATTATGAAATTTGGAATTTTGAAATTAAATTTATTGGGCTTAAATTTGGAATTGGGCTTTAAAGGTTGTAATTGGGCTTAATGGGCTTGGTTGGGCCAAGTTTGGTTTAGGCTATTTGGTTGGATCCAATTGGGCCCAAAACCATTTCCATAAAGTCCAATTATGACTTAATGGACCTTTAATTTTAATTGGGCCTAATGGGCCTAAATTGGTTTCTTGGCAAATAAGGGTGATTCCTGAAATGGGCTTTGGTATTTGGGTTTGACCCATATTGACCAAAAGTCCATGCCTTAGGAAATTAATTAAAAGCCCATTGGACTTTAATTAAATAGACATTGGATGTTATCGGGCTTTGAGACCCATAACGATTAGATTTGGAATCTAAGTCGTAAAGGTACATTAATAAAATGTAAATATTTAATTTCGAATTAAATAATGAATTAGTATTAAATGCAAATTAAATTGGGTTTAATGTTGTAGTTTAATTTAATTCAAGAATTCATACTTTGAGTATTTATTCGCAAAACGAGTCGGACTCGCGCAAAATCAAATCGCTGTTTGAACATTGGATGGTCATTAATTATCAGATTAATTAATTGGATTAGATTGATTGATAACATGCTTGTGTGAATACATGGATGCGATGTATGAATAATGTATATCGGATGGATATTAGATGGGTGAGGGCAATTTTGGAAATTATTGTAATAAATTTAGAATTTATTAAATTGGACCTGCGTGTCCAGCCTATTACCTCCTTACTCTTTGTATTTCTCTTCTCACCTATTCCCCTCAATGTAAATGAGGTTTCTTTAGAAGTGTTATGTAATCGGGTAGAAGTAATACTTGTGCTAGCGGGAGAGAGGAAAAAGAGAGATTTGTTCTATGAACAATGTTTTAAATATCTATCCGCATATCATTATTATATTTATTTTTACGCGCCTTATTATGTGTTTATAATGCATGTTTAAGGGTGTATGATGATGAGACCTTAACAAAGATAATTAATTGGTTGCCAATTACACGAAAAAACCTTCAACATCATATTAAGCGTTTTTATTTCCATCGAGTGATTCTTACTCAAGATCCAAGACTGGCATTGGTTTGTTGGCCAAAGTCAAGACCTTTGTCCATCGAGGATGTGTTTGAATTATGAAGGCTTTGTTCCATATTGGTGTCTTGTCCAAGTTGTGATTTGTTTGCCAAAGTCAAGATCACTTCTTGTCCATCGACATTGATTACGAAGCTTTCCAAGGTCAATGGGTTCCGCTTAACTGGGATCACTAAGTTTGTTGTGCCAATGCCAAGGCTTAGTTGATTCAGAGGAAAAAGGTTAGGTAATATATTGGATATATTGACATATATAAGATATATGTTTCAGACTTGGATGTCCACCAACTAGATCTAGGAATTGGATGGGATCCAATTGATCTTAGAGATCTACCTAGTTAACTATCATACAATTTGTTGGCCAAAGTCAAGATTGTGTGATATTTAACGGGATCCTAGCCTACTAGGAAACAAGGTTTCCCGAGGACTCAACAGAGGGTTAGAAACTCGCCGAAAATTAGTGGGAGGCAAGTATTAAATTTGCAATATTCGTTTAGTTACTTGCCATACGCGCTCATTTCAAATATTTCGTCAAATTAATTAATATATTAGTTGGACTAATATTTAATTGTTGTTTTAATAAAATGTTGGACTGTATTCAAACTATTTCATTTATAGTTGATTATATAATTGGATTATAGTAATCAATATATTTGAATTAACCATTTCAATTAATAGTTGATTTTATAATTGGATTATAGTAATCAATATATTTGAATTAACCATTTCAATTAATAGTTGATTTTATAATTGGATTATAGTAATCAATATATTTGAATTAACCATTTCAATTAATAGTTGATTTTATAATTGGATTATAGTAATCAATATAATTGAATTTAATCAATTGAATTATAGTTGATTATATAATTGGATTATAGTAATCAATATATTTGAATTAACCATTTCAATTAATAGTTGATTTTATAATTGGATTATAGTAATCAATATATTTGAATTAACCATTTCAATTAATAGTTGATTTTATAATTGGATTATAGTAATCAATATAATTGAATTTAATCAATTGAATTATAGTTGATTATATAATTGGATTATAGTAATCAATATATTTGAATTAACCATTTCAATTAATAGTTGATTTTATAATTGGATTATAGTAATCAATATAATTGAATTTAATCAATTGAATTATAGTTGATTATATAATTGGATTATAGTAATCAATATAATTGAATTTAATCAATTGAATTATAGTTGATTATATAGTTAGACTATAGTAATCATTATAATAAATAGTACCTAAAATCGTTGATTAAATAGTTGGACTATTAGAATCAAGATAATTGAAAGATTGGTGTTTAAAACATAATCCTGGGAAAAAATGTATTTAAACGACTTTAATTTTCAAATTGGGAATAAAAGATTCAGTATAGTCCTGAAAAACCGAGAAGTTACTTTATTTGATATAGTGACATCTCGAGCCTAAGCCTGGAGTTAAGCAAATAGTAGAATATGATATTTGGAATATTCATGTGATGATAACTTTAGTGCTTAATCCATTAAGCTTGCCAAATAGACTCCTAAATTTCTTAGTCAGAACTAAGGATTAGATCCTTATAGTATGATAATGAAATTGAGGGATCTTCATAGATCTATTCTTAGATCTTAGAAGAATAAATTGCAATAGTAAACTCTTGGAGAGTTAATGGCTATACTCAAGGAGACAAAGCCAAAGTTTGCAATAAGGCAAGAAGCGCAAGGCGCATCTTACTTCGACATCCCAGAAGGCCAAGGCTTCTGGAGTGTGGAAAAAGGGCAAAGGCAAAATCATTATAATCTTCTAGGAAGAAAAATGACATATCCCAAGATGTCGGCCTAAATTGTGGCAAACGGGGTCACTGAAGCGTGACTGCCGTATGGACAAGGCAGACATGAGGGAATTAAAGCCGGGCAAGGCTCCGGCTTCAAGTATGTTTGTCATAAACATGTTCGCTACTAGTATTAAAATTAGATTTTAGATACTGAGTGTGGTACATAAATATGTATTGATGTGCAGAATCTGCTGACAAGCAGGATACTGACTTCAATTGAGATTAATCTGCGAATCGGAAACAGGATGAGAGTCGCTGTTTTAACCGTAGATACCTAAGTTTAGGAACTACCCTTTGGGTGTGTACTTGAATTAGGAAACTGTTACAATGTAACTAGTTTGACTAGATACATTATCTCTATATCAGAGTATAACTCGTTGCGAATATACCTTTATATTCTAGAATACTAAAGTGTTTCATTTTATAAAGATGATATTAAGATAAACACATTAGATGTGAATAACAGTATTTATATTTTGAATATAAATGAATCTCAAACGTATAACGTGACAAACAAATAGCTCAAACTGATTTAATCAATTGAGACTTATTAGTGGCATTGTTGTCTGGGACACAATTAAACAAGACTCGTATATCCACACTTTCGAAGAGTGGATACTAGGATGGATTTGATTCCATTCAAATAATGTCTACGAATCTAGTTTATTAGGCAAAGTGCCTAAAGTACTTTTTACTTGGTAAAAGTGTAAATGTCATCGATCTGTTAGCCCTTCGTCATAGTCACGTAAGTGGGCCCATATCTAGCTAGACTAGAGGTGGATATGAATACTTCTAAACCTTTACAGATGTGGCATCGCGTTTTGGTTATGTGTTTCTTGTGAAACACGGATCGGAAACTTTTGATGAAATCAAAGAGTTTCGACACGAAGTAGATAAATAGATCGGCTAAAGTATTAAATCGTCACGGTTAGACCATGATGAAAATACTTAAGTAGTAAGTTTCTCAAATACTTGAAAGAGTATAGTATTCTTTCAATGAGGACTCCTCTCAGAACACGTCAATTTGACGATGTGTCTGAACCGAGAAACCAAATTTTGTTGGACATGATATGGTTAATCATGAGTCACTCTGAGCTACCATTTCCTTCAACGGATACGCATTAACAGTGCAAAACTTATTTGAATAAGATTCCGTAAAATATGTTAGACAGACTTCATATTAGATATGAACAGGAAAGAAACTGGGTTTTCTCATTCCTATAGATTTGGGAATGCTGGGCATATGTTTGGATGATACCAAACTAGAACCCAAATCGGATTAGTGCCTTAGTTGTAGGTTATCCTAGGGAAACCAAAGTATAGTACTTATACAACTCACTTGAGAACAATGTAATTGTTGCTCACCATGCGGTTTTCCTAAAAGGAATACCGATATGCAATGTTAAGTGGGAGGAAAGTAAAACTCAATGAAAATTGGAGTAATACTATTCCAGGCACCGATTTCTTATTGGAACACAAATAGTTCATCAATGATGAAACTATACCAATAATCTTCGAATACACAAGAACCACGTAAGTTGGAGAGAGTCAGAAAACAACCTGGGGTATGGGTTTCTAATCTAACCTCATAAAGATGTCACTCTTATTGAGGAATACGAACTGACTACGTATGAGGAAGTGATACAAGGTATCGACTCCCTATTATAGCAAAGTACCATATTGTCCGAAATGGATTCCATGTATACCAACCGAGTTTGGATACCAGTTGTTGTACCGAAAGGCATTGTGCCTGCTGGTACTATTAAGTCTTCAAGGAAGACATACATGGAAGGCAACATACCAACGTACAAAGCTAGGCTTGTAGTGAAAAGGTATCGTTATCAACATTGTGTCGATTACGATGAAACCTTTTACTCATTGCCATGGTTAAATCCATTTGGATAATGCTTGCTGATGCTGCATGTTTCATTCATGAAATGTGGCAGCTGAACGTCAAAATCGCTTTCCTTAAAAGGAAACCTTTTGGAGGATGTTCATAACATCCAGACGGTTTTGTCGTACAAAAACAAGCAAATAAGGTTTGCAGGTTATTCGATCCATGGATGGATTGAAGCAAGCATAGCGTTCTTGGAACTATATCGTTTTGATGTAATCATAATGGTGTATGATTTAATTCAAAAACGAATATGATTCTTGTGTATATAATGAGGTTAGTGGGAGCGCACTGACAATGAATGTCTTAAATAAATGATGACATATCATTTCTTGGAAATGATAATCCCATAAGATAATTGGTGAAAGCTTGGCTTTAATGAAAATTCTTCGTAGAATTCTTGGGAGAAACAACCTTTATTCTAGGAATAAAGATATACTGGGATATATCTAAAAGTTGTAAATAATCTCCGAGAACTCGTATATTGAAATAAATGTACGCGACCTGGTGTCTCATACCCTTTGAGCATATGGAGTCACAATCAAGCCAATCCAAGTGATAGTCACTGGATTGATGTGAATAACATCCTTTAGTATCTTAGAAATCTAAGAATGTTGTCTTAAACTATGGATAAAGAAAACTTGAAGTGACTGGGTTCACTGCTGCAAGTTTCCTAACCGATAAAACGACTGTAAGTCGTTAGAACGGTACTATAAAGTTTGAATAACGGAACAGTGAGATGGAAATCTTCCAAGCAAGATATTGTTACCTAATAAACAACAAAAGTGGATTATTGCTGCAGCTGAGGCAGCAATAGAAGCCATTTAGGTCGATAATAAACCTAATTAGATTAGGAGTAGTTCTGTTAGCAGCTGAGCTAGGCTACAACGCAGCCTAAAGAATTAATGGTCTCATCAACGATCCAGATATATACTTCAGATATTCATCTGATTCGTTCGGATCATACATCGTGGTGATGTGATGATTGAATAAATCGCATCAGATGATAATCATGCAAATCCGCTGACGAAAGTATTTTCCCAGCAAAAGTTTGAGCGAACCGTACATAGTTCGGGTGTAGGACACTTGAGTGACTGGCTATAGGCCAAGTGGGAGATTGTTGGACAGTTATGACCCGTAGCATCACTATTTATACATATCATGGTGTTGTACAAATTAACTGTGTGACAAAGGAAATTGCTCTTCTGTTATTTGTAATTAGATTACCAAGATGTATAAATGATAGAAGGTCCATATGATTAGTTCCGGATTGATAAGATATGAGACAGTATCAATCCATAAAGGTTTAATCATTAAATATCCCTAGTCGTAGTATTATCGAGATTGGACATCGATAATATGAAATAGACTAGTATTACACTTGTGCACGTTGTGGGAGCATAACGGCATAGTTCTCATATATTTGGGTATATGATACTCATGCAAGTGTAATAGGAGGTTGTGTTTACCGATTGTACGGAAACAGCTTCGCTCTTGATAGACCCCTCGGAATTCCATTGGTAGTATGACTATGTGTCTACGGAAGTCCGAATCAGGGTAGGTGTATTTGGTCTTAACCTGAGACTTGCACCTCTAATACTTGCGACAATCAATATAATTTGATTTTGGTCGTCCAGGGCTTTAACTGGTTCTGTGTACGCCTCTTCTGGGTATATTGAGAATAGTAGTGTATTGGGTGTGATGTCGGGATGGAAGTATCACTCTAGTCATAGTGGAGATGATGATCACGTAAGATACAGAACTGGTTCTCTTATATGCTGCAGCTATCAGGATATTATGACTAGGTCATGTTTATCCGATTATAGAGACTAGTTACCAGAGATCCGATATGTGCTTCGTACATGGCAAACACATATCCAGCCCTAGGCCTTGCACGTGACATCCGATGCTGGATCGAAATACGCAATACTACATATACTACGCCTGATGTAGATCATATATTCTTGTAAGGATATTTCTGGAGAATTGGGTAGGCATGGCGTTTTGCTAGAAGCCAACCTTGTCTTGTAAATCGGTAAAAACGTAGTACTATTATGGGAACACAGGAACTGGGCGACGCATGCTGTTCCGAGCTCGCGGCCCGGTTGGGAGTACGGAGTAGCCCACGGGGGACTAAACCGGAGAATAATGGAGTCGCCACCCGGTGTGAACCGGGACAAAGATTTAAGGCCGCACTCACCCCTCGCAAGGGAAGACCTCAAACCGTTGGGTTCGGAATGGTCCCTTACTTATGCCACTTGTAATAAAATGATTTGTGCAATAATCTTACCAAGCCTAAGCAACATATTTCCAAGGATAATTTACTTATAAGTTCGCATGCATAGGTACAAAGCTCATACCTAAGTTTACATATAACACATTTTTCATGTTTGCATACAACCTATTTGTATATAATCTATGTCTGAATTCATGCATAAAGATATATTGACATACGGAAGACATAAAATATCACATTGGTATGCACAGAAGCGCAAACACATAGCATTCATACAAGCATGCATATTAGGGAAAGACACTTAAGCGCATAATAGAAATAGATAACTAAAGAGGTAATACAAATGCATAAGGTAAAAAGAGATAACTATATGCTAAGATAGACATGTCGTGATGTGATGCAGGAGGACCTGTTTACCGTGGGCGTTCATGCGGCGTTCGTATACGCGTTCGAATGGTAAACAGAAGGTTCACGTTCGTATAGCGTTTGATAACGCATTCGAACGGGACCAGACAGAAAACATGCATTCGTGTGGCGTTCTGAAACGCGTTCGAACGGGGTTACAGCAACGACCTCTAAAATGCAGTAAACAACATGACACATACATGAATGGATGAATAGATGACATCTAATAAATAATAACGGGCTAAAAGCGCGGCAAAGCATCGTGGTAAAGGATTTTAACCTCTCAAATAGAGGACATTTAATCGCACTTACTAAGCCCATGCGCTATCAACACAATACATATATAAAAAAGTAAAGACAATGATATCAGACTTCATATACCCGATTGAACACATCTTACATTCAACCGAATATACATCAATCGGCGCGGTGAAGCATCGTGGTAAAAGATTTTAACCCCTCAAAATAGGGGACCTTTAATCCAACTTACTAAGCCCATGCACTCGATCACATCATGCATATAAAAAATAACATAAATAATATCGGACTTCGTATACCCGATTGAACACATCTTACATTCAACCGAATATACGTCAACCGGTGCGGAAAAGCATCGTGGTAAAGGATTTTAACCCCTCAAAATATGGGACCTTTAATCCAACTTACTAAGCCCATGCGCTCGATCACATCGTGCATATAAAAAACATGCGTAAATCAAGTAGCGAATAATAAAAAAATCAAAAAAACATAAAATGAAATATACGCCGTTTACTTAAGTGGTACGTGGAGTTGTATCCCGAGTACAGATCATACTACCGTCCATTCGGAATCGGCTATGAAATTTATGTCTGGGTTTCCATCCTATATACCACAAGAGGCGACATATTTTTCATTTTATTCGATGGCAACAACATACATAATTCCATAATCATGCACCAACAAACGACTCTCATGCGATAAAAATGAATAAAACAATTAAAAAGATAGATGGAAATAATAGGAAAAGTACCCTCAGGTCTAACCTTTTATGTCGACTTTCGGACTCGCGTTTCACGGCCGTCGGAAAGGATATCGCTCCGCAACTCTTCCGGTTAACTGGATTAACATTTTAGCTCGCTGTTTTGCTGTTTTGGTCGTTGTTTTCCTTCCATTTTGCTGCTGTTTTCTCTGTACTTTCTGGTCACTGTTTCAGGTGTGTTAAGGCTACTGTTTTGGCTCGATTTTGGGACTGTTTTGAGGGTTTTTAGAGGGATTTGGACTGCAGTTTTGGTAGGGTTCCAGGGGCAGTTTTTGTTACTATTTTTGGCAGTTTTTGGCTACTGTTTTGTGCAGATTTAGGGCTTTAAAGGTGCAGTTTAGGTGCTTCTGTTTCGATCGGTCAGTGGGGGTTTGTGGCGTGTTGATGTGTTGCTTACGTGAATGGCTATGGTATGAAAGGAGGTGGCTTACGTGAGTGCTAATGCGGCAGTAAGGCTGTGAGAAGTTAACGTGGCAGTGAGGCTTGTGGTTTATGAGTTGTCGTTTGTTGCTTGCAGGGAGTCAAGGCGTGAGGGCAGGTGGCTATTAGTGATGATGAGGCAGGTGGCTTAAGGCAAATGGGGCAGTTTTTTTGTGTTTGAATTACGCGAAGAAGGCAGGCTAGGTGTGAGGTCAAAGAGATTGGCAGGTGGCTTGAGGCAATGGAGGCAGGCTTATGCGTGAAGATCAGTATGCGTGGAGGTTGTGCAGAGGGTTAGGCGTGGACGTGATTTGTGATACGTGAAGGGTTAGTATGGTGTTTGATAAGGGCTTGGATGATGCGGCAATAGGAGGATTTATTTCTTTGGTCACTGTCGTGTGTGTTAGAGCTTAGTGAGAGGAGATGATGATGGCTTTTTCCTTTGTAATTTTGCTGTGTGAGAGAGAGAGAGTCTTAGAGTTTAGATTTGTGCTATTTTTATAGTGAGAGGGTAGGGTTTGCATGGATTTGGTGTCAAACAAGGAAAGGATTTGATTGATTGGGGGGACAAATTTTGGTGAATTAGGAAGGTTGAATATTTGATTGGTGTTAATTAGGCATTTAATTTGTTAGATTAGGAAGTCAATATTTTTTAATTGGTTATGATTGATTTTAATTAGGCATAATATTTCTTTAATTTAGTATATAATATTTTTAGTTAGGAAGTTACAATATTTTAATTTGGTATAATTATATTTTATGTCTTATTTAATTTGGTAAATGGTTTAATTATTTTATTTAATTCAATTACATTATTTAATTAATATTTAATTTAATATTTGATTTAATTTGGAGGTATTTTAGGGTGATATGGGCGTGTGGGCCTAGATGGTGGGCGTGGGCTTGGTGATGGTGGGTGTGGGCTTGGTGATGGTGGGTTAGGTGTTGTGTTGGCTAAATGAGTAGGTTTGGGCCAAGATTAAAAGGTTTGCGGGTTTTTTGGGCCGAGCATAATTTTTTAAAACGGAGGTCCAACAAGCGAACCCGAAGCTAAACACGTGAACTAAATCCAACAAAACATCAATTCTTGACTCTTCCCTTCCGATGTCTGTTTCCCGCGGCTTCCGCGACTTAAAAGATAGTTGCTCCAAATGAGACTCATCATCGGGTTTCACATGCAAAAATGCAATGCTGATTCTGATAAGGGTCTTTTTCCCTGAATTGTGGGTCTTGTTCCCGATTTGAGTTGAGATAAGGGTCTTGTTCCCTGAACTGTGGGTCTTGTTCTCTATTTGAGTTGAGATAAGGGTCTTCTTCCCTGAACTGTGGGTCTTGTTCCCGATTTGAGTTGAGATAATGGTCTTTTTCCCTGAACTGTGGGTCTTATTCCCAGAGTGCCATACCCGGCAAAATTGATTCTGATAATGATGTGGGCCTCGCCCCCAGAGTGTCGTACCTAGCAAAACTGATACTGATGTGTCTCCATACCCGGAGTGTCATACCCGGCAAAACTGATTCTGATAAGGGTGTGGGCCTCGCCCCCGGATTGATGTGGGCCTCGCCTCAAACTGATACTGACATGGGCCTCGCCCCTGGGACTCATCCCCAAGACTGAAACTGATATGGGCCTTGCCCCAAACTGATACTGATATTGGCCTCGCCCCCAGCTGATACTGATGTGGGCCTCGCCCCAAACTGATACTGATATTGGCCTCACCCCCAAACAGATACTGATATAGCCTCGCCCCAAACTGATACTGATGTGGGCCTCACCCCCAACTGATACTGATATGGGCCTTGGCCCCAGACTGATACTGATATGGGCCTCACCCTCAGCTGAGACTGATGTGGGCCTCACCCCCAACTGATACTGATATGGGCCTCACCCCCAGCTGAGACTGATGTAGGCCTCACCCCAAACTGATACTGATATAGGCCTCGCCCCCAGACTGATAATGATATGGGCCTCGCCCCAACTGCTACTGATGTGGGCCTCGCCCTCAACTGATACTGATATGGGCCTCACCCCCAGAGTGATACTGATATTGGCATTGCCCCAAACTCATACTGATATGGGCCTAGCCCCCAGCTGATACTGATGTGGGCCTCGCCCCCAACTGATACTGATATGGGCCTCGCCCCCAGACTGTTACTGATAAGGGCCTCGCCCTTGTGATTCATTCCTGAAAACTGCTGACATTGTACTGTTGCCGCTTCTGGTTGGCTTGCATTTGACGCTTTCTCTTTTTCTCCTTTAAAACCTGTTATTACAAAACAGAACAAACACAAAAAGGATGCAAATATGTTACGTGTATGAATGCATGCATGATTGAGTTTCCTATCCCGTTGGGTTAGGTCTTCTGCTGGTACTCTTGGTGGCTGCTCGGTCTTTTGACAAGTCTGCCCTCTTCCCTAACCAACGGGTATCTATGATGGCTTTCAAGACAAAAGGGGGTTAACATGGTACATGTATGCATGATGTGCATGTGATGCATGAGATGCATGCAATACAAGAAATATATCAACTCATTAAAATTTTCACACAAATCGGCCCATCATCATTTTAGAAGCTTTTGGGCTAACTGTCATATGAGTGAACTCGTCCCAGTTTAAATGGACCAACAAGTTCACATCTCATGGCAAGAAGTCCAACCGTATCCAAATGATAATGTTCCTAAACACAAACATATAATGGCCCATTGGCGTTTTAGAAGCTTTTGGCCCAATCATCATAAGATATGTTATTGTCCCAGTTTAAATGGCCCAACAAGCCCATACCTCATGACAAAAGGTCTGAATGGATCCAAACGACCATGTTCCCAAACACAAGCACAAGTAAATAATTCTTATTAGTTCTACGACTACGGTTCACATGCGGGTTTACGGGGGTGTGGACAAAGGCTCTCGCTGACGAAGGATTACCCACAACTAGGTCTCCCACTCAAGGGTTCGAGCGACCAAGTGAGTGCACCTTATTTATACACTAAGGTACGTGCCAACGAGCTATGGTGTGTGACTGACTGTCAAATGGACTTCCCGTTGTAGATTCCCCAGAGGGAGGGTGGAGCGAGGCTCTCTTAAGTACCCAAGCCTCTTAGGCTCTTATCGCTTGGTGTTAGGAATAAACAACGAGTCCTCCAAATTAGTCCATCACAGTAGGCTACGAGTAGATGATTATCTAGGTGCCTACACAGCTTTTCCTTCTAGAAAGGTAGTGAATGAAGGAAGACACCAAACCATTACCCAGCCTTAAAAGTGCCTTTGATTAAACCGCTTTTAACCCACAGTAGACACGGTTAATTAAAGCACAAATCATAATATTACAAGACATTATTTCGGGGCCGATTCTCTATCCCTAGTGGAGTCGCCAGACTATGGGAACACAGGAACTGGGCGACGCATGCTGTTCCGAGCTCGCGGCCCGGTTGGGAGTACGGAGTAGCCCACGGGGGACTAAACCGGAGAATAATGGAGTCGCCACCCGGTGTGAACCGGGACAAAGATTTAAGGCCGCACTCACCCCTCGCAAGGGAAGACCTCAAACCGTTGGGTTCGGAATGGTCCCTTACTTATGCCACTTGTAATAAAATGATTTGTGCAATAATCTTACCAAGCCTAAGCAACATATTTCCAAGGATAATTTACTTATAAGTTCGCATGCATAGGTACAAAACTCATACCTAAGTTTACATATAACACATTTTTCATGTTTGCATACAACCTATTTGTATATAATCTATGTCTGAATTCATGCATAAAGATATATTGACATACGGAAGACATAAAATATCACATTGGTATGCACAGAAGCGCAAACACATAGCATTCATACAAGCATGCATATTAGGGAAAGACATTTAAGCGCATAATAGAAATAGATAACTAAAGAGGTAATACAAATGCATAAGGTAAAAAGAGATAACTATATGCTAAGATAGACATGTCGTGATGTGATGCAGGAGGACCTGTTTACCGTGGGCGTTCATGCGGCGTTCGTATACGCGTTCGAATGGTAAACAGAAGGTTCACGTTCGTATAGCGTTTGATAACGCGTTCGAACGGGACCAGACAGAAAACATGCATTCGTGTGGCGTTCTGAAACGCGTTCGAACGGGGTTACAGCAACGACCTCTAAAATGCAGTAAAAAACATGACACATACATGAATGGATGAATAGATGACATCTAATAAATAATAACGGGCTAAAAGCGCGGCAAAGCATCGTGGTAAAGGATTTTAACCTCTCAAAATAGAGGACATTTAATCGCACTTACTAAGCCCATGCGCTATCAACACAATACATATATAAAAAAGTAAAGACAATGATATCAGACTTCATATACCCGATTGAACACATCTTACATTCAACCGAATATACATCAATCGGCGCGGTGAAGCATCGTGGTAAAAGATTTTACCCCTCAAAATAGGGGACCTTTAATCCAACTTACTAAGCCCATGCACTCGATCACATCATGCATATAAAAAATAACATAAATAATATCGGACTTCGTATACCCGATTGAACACATCTTACATTCAACCGAATATACGTCAACCGGTGCGGAAAAGCATCGTGGTAAAGGATTTTAACCCCTCAAAATAGGGGACCTTTAATCCAACTTACTAAGCCCATGCGCTCGATCACATCGTGCATATAAAAAACATGCGTAAATCAAGTAGCGAATAATAAAAAAATCAAAAAACATAAAATGAAATATACGCCGTTTACTTAAGTGGTACGTGGAGTTGTATCCCGAGTACAGATCATACTACCGTCCATTCGGAATCGGCTATGAAATTTATGTCTGGGTTTCCATCCTATATACCACAAGAGGCGACATATTTTTCATTTTATTCGATGGCAACAACATACATAATTCCATAATCATGCACCAACAAACGACTCTCATGCGATAAAAATGAATAAAACAATTAAAAAGATAGATGGAAATAATAGGAAAAGTACCCTCAGGTCTAACCTTTTATGTCGACTTTCGGACTCGCGTTTCACGGCCGTCGGAAGGGATATCGCTCCGCAACTCTTCCGGTTAAATGGATTAACATTTTAGCTCGGTGTTTTGCTGTTTTGGTCATTGTTTTCCTTCCGTTTTGCTGCTGTTTTCTCTGTACTTTCTGGTCACTGTTTCAGGTGTGTTAAGGCTACTGTTTTGGCTCGATTTTGGGACTGTTTTGAGGGTTTTTAGAGGGATTTGGACTGCAGTTTTGGTAGGGTTCCAGGGGCAGTTTTGTTACTATTTTTGGCAGTTTTTGGCTACTGTTTTGTGCAGTTTTAGGGCTTTAAAGGTGCAGTTTAGGTGCTTCTGTTTCGATCGGTCAGTGGGGGTTTGTGGCGTGTTGATGTGTTGCTTACGTGAATGGCTATGGTATGAAAGGAGGTGGCTTACGTGAGTGCTAATGCGGCAGTAAGGCTGTGAGAAGTTAACGTGGCAGTGAGCCTTGTGGTTTATGAGTTGTCGTTTGTTGCTTGCAGGGAGTCAAGGCGTGAGGGCAGGTGGCTATTAGTGATGATGAGGCAGGTGGCTTAAGGCAAATGGGGCAGTTTTTTGTGTTTGAATTACGCGAAGAAGGCAGGCTAGGTGTGAGGTCAAAGAGATTGGCAGGTGGCTTGAGGCAATGGAGGCAGGCTTATGCGTGAAGGTCAGTATGCGTGGAGGTTGTGCAGAGGGTTAGGCGTGGACGTGATTTGTGATACGTGAAGGGTTAGTATGGTGTTTGATAAGGGCTTGGATGATGCGGCAATAGGAGGATTTATTTCTTTGGTCACTGTCGTGTGTGTTAGAGCTTAGTGAGAGGAGATGATGATGGCTTTTTCCTTTGTAATTTTGCTGTGTGAGAGAGAGAGAGTCTTAGAGTTTAGATTTGTGCTATTTTTATAGTGAGAGGGTAGGGTTTGCATGGATTTGGTGTCAAACAAGGAAAGGATTTGATTGATTGGGGGGACAAATTTTGGTGAATTAGGAAGGTTGAATATTTGATTGGTGTTAATTAGGCATTTAATTTGTTAGATTAGGAAGTCAATATTTTTTAATTGGTTATGATTGATTTTAATTAGGCATAATATTTCTTTAATTTAGTATATAATATTTTTAGTTAGGAAGTTTCAATATTTTAATTTGGTATAATTATATTTTATGTCTTATTTAATTTGGTAAATGGTTTAATTATTTTATTTAATTCAATTACATTATTTAATTAATATTTAATTTAATATTTGATTTAATTTGGAGGTATTTTAGGGTGATATGGGCGTGTGGGCCTAGATGGTGGGCGTGGGCTTGGTGATGGTGGGTGTGGGCTTGGTGATGGTGGGTTAGGTGTTGTGTTGGCTAAATGAGTAGGTTTGGGCCAAGATTAAAAGGTTTGCGGGTTTTTTGGGCCGAGCATAATTTTTTAAAACGGAGGTCCAACAAGCGAACCCGAAGCTAAACACGTGAACTAAATCCAACAAAACGTCAATTCTTGACTCTTCCCTTCCGACGTCTGTTTCCCGTGGCTTCCGTGACTTAAAATATAGTGCCTCCAAATGAGACTCATCATCGGGTTTCACATGAAAAAATGCAATGCCTACAACTAGGTACATAAGTGTTCGGATAGTCCGACGACCGGATTTATTGCCAACATATTCGGGGATCTCATGGGTCGCTTCCCGAAGATTCACCGATGACGTATGACTCGCACTTTATTAATCTGGGGTTAATTAGATGAGAGAGAAAATTAATCTGGGATTAATTACAAAGATATTTTTATCTGGGATAAAATATTAATTAAAGAGAGAGAGCGATTAATTTGGAATTAATCGATAAATTAATATATTCGATATATTAAACGAAATTGGATTTCGACGCGGAATTGAAATTAGATTTTAATTCGGACGAACGAGTTAATTTAGAATTAATTCATTTGTGACGTGAATAGTAATTTTGCTAGGCAAAGTTATTTAATTAAATTAGATTTAATTTCGTCGCAACGGAAAATTCGTTGATTCGGAATTAGCGAACCCGAGCCCGGGAGTGTTTGCGGGCGCACTCGAATTGCGAATTTAAGTGCGGCCCACAAGTCACATCTAGCGTCAAATCACTAGTCAATCAAGTGATGGAAGTCACATCACTTTGAGTGAAATGATGTCTAGTCACTTTTGATGTGAATAGTTGATGGAGGTAGTTGGAAGGCATTAATTGCCTTTTGGCTCCAAAAATTTTGTTGACCTTTTTGAAAGGCAAATACCAAATTTGTGTGTATGTTTTTAATTGATTTTAGAAACCAAATGTGAAGTGTATTAGATACACAATTCTCAACCAACACATTTTCTCTCCTCTCCTCTCCATCTCTCTCGCCCAAGGGGCATTTTCTTCTTCTAAAATCTGCTAAAGCCGAGAATGAAGAAGAAGCATAAGGAAAGATTTGTGGCAAATGTTTCCGGAGTGCTAGCACGCTTAAAGGGTCTTGTGAAGGTGATAGGAAAACCGACTTATGAGCTTGGAATCACCATTCGAAAGCTTGGAGCTTGGACCTAATTTGGAGCACAAAAAGCCCACTGCCGTGAGCATCATGGAGGAGGAAAAGATTTTTTTTGTGTTTAACGCATCGCTCAACTGATCATTGTAAGTATTCCGCAACTTCTTTGAGTATTCGCACATATATTTCATTGCTTGAATTGATCATTGGGACCTAATAGAAACCCAACAGTAGACATGTTTATTTCTATAACAAACATACATGAAGCCGGTGCCTTGCCTGCTTTGATTTCCTTTATGTGCGCCTTGTACTCACGGCAGTCACGCTTCCAGTGACCCCGTTTGCCACACTGCAGGCATACATCTTGGGATTTGTCCTTTACCTTCCCAGAAGACTTTGATGATTTGACCTTGCCCTTTTTCTTCTTCTTCTTCTTTACACCTCCAGTTGCCTTGGGCCAAGCCCTCGGAGACTGAGTTGTTGAAGCGAAGTGCGCCTCACGTTTTTGCCCTTCAATAGCTATTTTTCTGCTTCACGCAACATTTCCATCAACTTTCCAAGAGTATGGTCTTGGTTCATCATATTATAGTTCATGATGAACCCGCTCCAATTGTCAGGATGAGACTGCAAGATCAAATCTATAAAAGTCTCAGCCTCAAAGGTTATGCCTAGCTGACCCAGCTGTTCAATGTCAGCAATCATCTGCGATACATGGTGCTCAACAGATGTACCCTCTGACATTCGAGAGCGAAAGAGCTTCTTCTGCAATTCATACATTTGCGATCTAAGGTTAGATCGATGAAGGTCCTTCAATTTTGCCATCATAGTATAGGGATCCAATCCCTTATTTTGGCGACGAAATTGAGGGGTCATCGCAGCGAGCATGACGGATTGAGCAGTTGAGTTGTCATCGCTATGAGTCTTCCAAAGCTCAAGCTCAAATGGCTGCTCATTTCCGGGCTTAGGCCCGAGAGGTCTCTCTATCGTATAGAGCATCCTCTCAGCCCCTAGGACAATCCTGAGGTTCATATGCCAATCAGGAAAGTTCGCGCCATTAAAACATTTTTGCCCATGATAATGTCTCTAACCCCGATCTTTCCAGTCATCTTAATTGCAATATTCAAACTATTCAATTAACGATATTTGGGTACAGTCCAACTGTTACAAGAAAAATAATAAAATATTAGTCCAACTAATAAATATGTAATTGATGAAATAATTTGAAAGCGGGTATTTGGCAAGTATTTGAACGAAATTGCAAATTCAATACAAGCCTCCCACTATTTTTCGGCGAGCCTCTAACCCTCTGTTGAGTACTCGGGCAACCTAGTTTCCTAGTGGGCTATGATCCCGTTAAATAACACACAGCCATGACTTTAGCCAACAAGCTGTATGATATTTAACTAGGTAGATCTC
>SKCR01036069.1:0-37216 GCA_019454045.1 Zanthoxylum bungeanum
ATATGAATTTAATGTTCAGAGCCTTGCTTGCTTGAATATGAGTCCAAGGGTGACTCAATTGATGTGTATAGATTAGCTATCTCCGTATGGGAGGAGATTAATTTAAGTTAATACTTTGTGGTCCTTTCAGATCTGAGAACTCGTAAGAATTAGATAGTATCAGTATAGGGCCCTTGTGAGGCTAGATGACTCAAGATAAGAACTAGAACAGTACAACTAGAGATGCGAACCAGATTAGTATGGTCAGTTTAAAGCCGTAGATGAGCTATTAAGGATCCTAGCTTATAGACAGTGGTTAGTTCATAGTTGGAACAGAGGAGTTAAAGACAGTTTTCAGAAAGATGAAGTTTCAGAAACAAAGTTTTCATAAAAAAGATATTTTGAAAATATGGTTTTGAAGCTAAAAGGTTTTACTTCAGTTTTCAGTTATTGTCCACTCACTTAGATCGTACGACAATCTAACCCCCACCCCTAGTATTTGTTTTGCAGGAATTCCAGGAGGACAAGCTCGAGAGAACGGATACTGATGTAGTCACCATGGATGGAGTCCACTAGCATTGAGTCATATAGCATGAGAGTCCAGTCAGTGTCAAAGTAAAAGTTTCTTGTATACACTAGTGAAATATGATTTTTATGAGTATCTGTTAATATGTTTAAATAAAAGTATTTAGAGTACACAGACATGAGGGACAGAAGTATTTTAAATTGAGTTATAGTTTCATGCATGACATTGCATTTGTTTAGTTTAGTATACAGTCAGAAGGTCAGAGGCTTATGGGGTTAGTTTCGCTATCCCCTGCCGGTAACATCTCCCAGATCGGGGATGTTACACATATAGAGGCAGGATTAGCCTGTCTCATACCGGTAACATCCTGGCTTAGGCGGGATGTGACAAAGTTGGTTTCAGAGCATGGTTTAAGATTCAGAGTCAGTAGCATGGTCTAGAATTCAGTGACTGCAACTGCGGGGATCTGGCTGTCAGAGATTGTCTTCAGTATTGTAAAGACCACGTAGGTCTTTGTATGTACTTTATATGATAGTTTTCCATGACATGATTTTAATGTTCAAAGCCTTACTTGCTTGAATATGAGTCCAAAGTTGACTCAATTGATGTGTATAGATTAGCTATCTCTGTATGGGAGGAGATTAATTTAAGTTAATACTTTTGTGGTCCTTTTAGATCTGAGAACTCGTAAGAATTAGATAATATCAGTATAGGGCCCTTGTGAGGCCAGATGACTCGAGATAAGAACCGGAACAGTACAGCTAGAGATGAGAACCAGATTAGTATGGTCAGTTTAAAGCCGTAGATGAGCTGTTAAGGATCCTAGCTTATAGACAATGGTTAGTTCATAGTTGGAACAGAGGAGTTATATCAGTGAATTTTAGAGTAAGATAGTTTCCGCACATACAACCAGATTCGAATCAGCAGATATAAGGACGGAGAAATTTCGAGGATGAAATTTTATAAGGAGGGGTGAATGTAACATCCATGATTTTCGGGATAGTTCTAGAAGGTTCCTGGACTGAAGTTATAGTCTCAGAACAGGATGATAATAAAGAATAAGAGTTCAAGTGATGATATATGGGACGTAATAAAATAAAGTGAAGATTTATCGCATTAGAAGACGCGTTGTCTCATAAATTAGTTACGCGATTTTTATTATACGGGTAAAGTTTACAGTTTTGGTCACGGAAATAGTAAATAAACTCTGATTGAATTGATTCTTAAACCGCCGAACTCATTTTTCCTAGATGAATAACTTTCGTGTTGAACACTTTTCGAAAATCACGACAGAGTAGCTTCAAAATCACTGATTTCTGAAAATACCCTTTCACGACAGAGTAGCTTCAACCTCACGCCGACGGACCACAGCGCACCTACTGGTGGCCTGCGATGTCGTAGGAATCGCCGAAAATGGTGAGAAATTGGGGGAGAAGGGCGTAAAAATGGGTTTCGTAGTTTCAGCTCGTCGCTTTGTTTCAAGGCCTGAGCCACCCGCCAAATCGAAGCCCTCGACGAGTACTACGAGATGGTGGTGATGATTTCTCCGATTCGTGCTCAGAATCACAGAAAATGAGGAAGAAAGCCACACATGAATAGTAACCTGACGTGAGCAGTAGCTCCGATCGGAATTTCATCGATTCCAATGCGTTCTTGGGATCGTTTGGAGTCTGTATATGGCCTCAAAATCTTGGTAAGAGCTCTCGGTAAAAAGTCATTAATTTCAAGTTTCCGTTAAATATTTGAATGTATCCAGTAGCTTCGTATAGTAGTGTAATGATTAATTTATGTTGTTGGAGCTTTAATATTTAGAATATGTGTTTGTCATAGAATTCGAGTGAGAACGTATTAGATTGATTGATCCAGTAGATAAAGCGGGTTTTTGGTGAAATCGAGTTTCTCGCTTGACTGAGCGTTGATGACCGTAACTATGGATACAACATAAAAATGATATTTCGAGAGTAATTGAGTAATTCCGTATAAGTTCGTGAGGTCCAAGATCCTTCTGTAGCGTTTGCGGAAACCTTTCCGTAAGATTTTTCCAAACGCGTAAAATGAGAATCTAAGATATCGAGCTAGTTTAGAATAGTATATAAGGATATATTAGAGTAATAAAGTTTGGACGGTAAAATCGGAGAGGATTCATGTTATTCGGGAAAGTCCGGAAGTTTATTATAGATGAGTAGAAAGTTCCGCAAATAGCGGTTCTGATCATGTTTTGTTATAGTTTTGACAGATTGGTCTAGGATCATGAGTGTCCGCTTAGCCAGGTAAGTAATACATGCGATGAATACTTGTGATATGTGTTATGATTGATTTAGATAATAAAGAAATGCTATAAACATATGTATAACTATATAACAGAGTGTGTGTGTGTATATATATATATCTGCAAGTAAGTTACTAGTTAGAATGGTAAAGTATAGGTATACACTATATGTGAGTAACTGCATATAAGTATAATATAAGGATACTTGGGATTGGGGGTTGTAGAAACTGTTGGACAATTATGACCCATAGCATCACTATTTGTACAGATCATGGTGATGTTGTACAAATTAACTATGTAACAAAGGAAATTGCTCTCTTATCATTTGTAATTAGATTACCAAGATGTATAAATGATAGGAGGTCCATATGATTAGTTCCTGGATTGAGATGATATGAGACAGTATCAATCCACGAAGATTTAATCATTAAATATCCCTAGTCAGAGTATTATCGAGATTGGACATCGATAATGCGAAAAAGACTAGTATTACACTTGTACGCGTTGTGAGAGCATAACGACATAGTTCTCATATATTTGGGTATATGATACTCATGCAAGTGTAATAGGAGGTTGTGTTTACTGATGGTACGGAAACATCTTCGCTCCGGATAGACCCCTCGGAATTCCATTGGTAGTATGACTATGTGTCTATGGAAGTCTTAGGTTTTGGTCGTCCAGGGCTTTAACCGGTTCTGTGTACGCCTCTTCTGGGTATATTGAGAATCGTAGTGTATTGGGTGTGATATCGAGATGGAAGTATCACTCCAGTCATAGTGGAGATGATGGTCACGTAGGATACGGAACTCATTCTCTTATTTGCTGCAGCTATCGGGATATTATGACTAGGTCATGTATATCCGATTATAGAGACTAGTTACCATAGATCCGATATGTGCTTCGTATGGGGCTGACACAATTCCAGCCCCAGGCCTAGCATGTGACATTTGATACTGGATCAAAATACGCAATACTACGTATACTACGCCTGATATATATCACATATTCCTGTAATGATATTTCTGGAGAATTGGGTAGGTATGGCGCTTTGCTAGAAGCCAACATTGTCTTGTAAATCGGTAAAAATGTAGTACTAGGTACGTACGTGTTCGGATAGTCCGACGACCAGATTTACTGCCAACATATATGAGGATCTCATGGGTCGCTTCCCGAAGATTCACTGATGACGTATGACTCGCACTTTATTAATCTGGGTTTAATTTAATGAGAGAGAAAATTAATATGGGGTTAATTACGGAGATATTTTATCTGGGATAAAATATCATTTAAAGCGAGAGAACGATTAATTTGGAATTAATCGATAAAATTAATATATTCGATATATTATACGAAATTGGATTTCGACGTGGAATTAAAATTAGATTTTAATTCGGGCGAACGAGTTAATTTAGAATTAATTCGTTAGCGATGTGAATAGTGATTTTGTTAGGCATAATTATTTAATTACGTCGCAACGGAAAATTCGTTAATTTGGAATTAGCGAACCCGAACCCGGGAGTGTTTGCGGGCGCACTCGCATTGTGAATTTAAGTGCGGCCCACAAGTCACATCAAGCGTCAAATCATTAGTCACTTTGAGTGATGTGACAACTTGTCACTTGATTGATTGATGGGAGTGGTTGTTGGCTTTAAAGCCATTTACCAAATTTTGAATTTGGTATTTGAATTTTCTATTTTGTGTATTAGATACACTTTTTTCCAGCAACTAAAAACTTAACACAACTCTCTCTTTCTTCTTCTCCCTCTCAAGCCCAAATGGCTGTTTTCTTCTTCCTTTCACTGCATTTGCTGAGAATTGAAGGAGAAGCAAGATGGTGATTTTTGTGGCGAAAATTACCAAGTGCTAGCACACATTCGGGGTCTTGCGAAGGTGATAGGGAAACCCACCCGTGGGCATGGAATCTCCCACCAAGCTTGGAGCTTGAAGGACCGAAACTGGAACAATTTGGAGGCCAAATTTCTGCCAAAGCCGAGAGCTTCAACACCTTGGAGGAAAAGATTTTTCTTCGTCGCATCCAAACCGATCAATGTAAGTATGTTTCCGCCGTACTTCTTGAGTATTCACATGTGTTTCTTACTTGGATCAATTTTTGCCCAATAATTAGGCTTGGCCGAATATACAATGCCCTAAATGTCTTGGTATTTTTTGTGTTTTTGATCATTGGATGAGTTGGAAAACATTGGGTAATGTTGATTGTGGATTTAATTTGATTGAAACTGAATTGGACATGTAAATCCCCAAAATGCCGAGACATGTGAAGCATGTATAATGAGTTGATTTTTTGATTAAAATGTGTTGGACATGTTTTGATCATGATGAGCATAATTAATTGTACAAATTTGTGTTTTGGAAATGTTAATTTGGGTAATTAATTATGGCTTACACTTTGATTAATTAAGTTATAAAATTTGGAATTTGATAATTTAATTAATTGGGCTTATTTTGGAATTGGGCCTTAAAAGTTGTAATTGGGCTTAAATGGGCTTGGCTGTATCAATTTAGGTTTAGGCTAAATTGGTTGGATCCAATTGGGCCCAAAACCATATCCATAAAGTCCAATTATGACTTAATGGACCTTTAATTTTAATTGAGCCTAATGGGCCTAAATTGGTTTCTTGGCAAATAAGGATGATTCCTTAAATGGGCTTTGGTATTTGGGTTTGACGCATATTGACCAAAAGTCCATGCCTTATGAAATCAATTAAAAGCCCATTGGACTTTAATTAAATTAACATTGGATGTTAATCGGGCTTTGAGACCCGTAACGATTAGATTTAGAATCTAAGTCGCAATGGTTCGTTAATAAAGTGTAATATTTAATTTGGAATTAAATAATGAATTAGTATTAAATACAAATTAAATTGGATTTAATGTTGTAGTTTAATTTAATTCAAGAATTCGTACTTTGAGTACTTATTCAAAAAATGAGTTTGACTCGCAAAAAATCAAATTGTTGTTTGAACATTCGATGGTCATTAATTATCAGATTAATTAATTGGATTAGATTGATTGATAACATGCTTGTGTGAATACATGAATGCGATGTATGAATAATGTATATCAGATGGATATTAGATGGGTGGGGCAATTTTGGAAATTGTTGTAATAAATTTAGAATTTACTAATTGGACATGCGTGTCCAGCCTATTACCTCTTTACTCTTTGTATTTCTCTTCTTACCTATTCCCCTCAATGTAAATGAGGTTTCTTTAGAAGTGTTTTGTAATTGGGTAGAAGTAATACTTGTGTTAGCGAGAGAGAGGAAATGGAGAGATTTGTTCTAGGAACAATGTGTTAAGTATCCATCTTTATTTACGCGCCTTATTATGTGTTTAGAATGCATGTTTAATGGTGTATGATGATGAGACCTTAACAAAGATAATTAATTGGTTGCCAATTACACGCGAAAAACCCTCAAATAATATTAAGTATTTTTCCTTCCATTGAGTGATTCTTACTCAAGATCCAAGACTGGCATTGGTTTGTTGGCCAAAGTCAAGACCTTTGTCTGTCGCAGATGTGTTTGAATCATGAGAGCTTTGTTCCATATCGGTGTCTTGTCCAAGTTGTGATTTGTTGGCGAAAGTCAAGATCACTTCTTGTCCATCGACATCGATTACGAAGCTTTCCAAGGTCAATGGGTTCCGCTTAACTGGGATCACTAAGTTTGTTGTGCCAAAGCCAAGGCTTAGTTGATTCAGAGGAAAAAGGTTAGGTAATATATTGGATATATTGGCATATATAAGATATATGTTTCGGACTTGGATGTCCACCTACTGGATCTAGGAATTGGATGGGATCCAATTGATCTTAGAGATCTACCTAGTTAATTATCATACAATTTGTTGGCCAAAGTCAAGATTGTGTGTTATTTAACGGGATCCCAGCCCACTAGGAAACAAGGTTTCCCGAGTACTCAACAGAGGGTTAGAGGCTCGCCGAAAAATAGTGGGAGGCAAATATTAAATTTGTAATATTCGTTTATTTACTTGCCATACACGCTCAATTCAAATTTTCGTCAAATAAATTAATATATTAGTTGGACTAATATTTAATCGTTGTTTTAATAAAACAGTTGGACAATATTCAAACTATTTCATTTATAGTTGATTATATAATTGGATTATAGTAATCAATATATTTGAATTAACATATTAAATTATAGTTGATTTTATAATTGGATTATAGTAATCAATATAATTGAATTTAATCAATTAAATTATAGTTGATTATATAGTTGGACTATAGTAATCATTATAATAAATAGTACCTAAAATCATTGATTGGATAGTTGGACTATAACAATCGAGATAAAATTGAAAGATTAGTGTTTAAAACATAATCCTGGGTGAAAATGTATTTAAACGACTTTAATTTTCAAATTGGGAATAAAATTTCAGGATAGTCCTTGAATCTAAGAAGTTACTTTATTTGATAAAATAACATCTTAGGCCTAAGCTCGGAGTTAAGCAAAAGGTAGAGCATGATCTTTGGAAGATCATGTGATGATGACTTTAGTGCTTAATCCATTATGCTTGCCGCATAGATTCCTTAATTTCTTTGTCAGAACTAAGGATTAGATCCCTATAGTATGATATTGAAATTGAAGGATCTTCATAGATCTATACTTAGATCTTAGAAGTACTAAAATTGCAATAGTAAACTCTTGGAGAGTTAATGACTATACTCAATGAGACAAAGCCAAAGTTTGCAATAAGGCAAGAAGCGCAAGGCGTACCTTACTTCGATATTCTAGAAGGCCAAGGCTAGGCCGAAGGATTCTGGAGTGTGAAAAGGGCAAAGGCAAAATCATTATAATCTTCTGGGAAGACAAAGGACAAATCCCAAGATGTCTGCTTAAACTGTAGCAAACGGGATCACGGAAGCGTGACTGCCGTATGGACAAAGCAGACATGAAGGAACTGAAGACGGTGCAAGGCTCCGACTTCAATATATTTGTCATAAACGTGTTCACTGCTAGTATTAAAATTGGATTTTAGATACTGGATGTGGTACATAAATATGTACTGGTTGTTGGACAGTTATGACCCATAGCGTCACTATTTGTACATATCATAGTGTTGTTGTACAAATTAACTATGTGACAAAGGAAATTGCTCTTTTATCATTTGTGATTAGATCACCAAGATATATAAATGATGAAGGTCCATATGATTAGATCCAGATTGAGATGATATGAGACATTATCAATCCATGAAGGTTTAATCATTAAATATCCCTAGTCAGAGTATTATCGAGATTTGACATCGATAATGCGTAAAAGACTAGTATTACACTTGTGCGAGTTATGAGGGCAAAACGGCATAGTTCTCATATATTTGGGTATAGGATACTCACGCAAGTGTAATAGGAGGTTGTGTTTTACCGATGGTACGGGAAACAGCTTCGCTCTGGATAGACCCCTCGGATTCCATTGGTAGTATGACTATGTGTCTATGGAAGTCCGAATCAGGGTAGGTGTATGTGGTCTTAACCTGAGACTTGCACCGCTAATACTTGCAATAATCAATATACTTTCGTTTTGGTCGTCCAGGGCTTTAACAGGTTCTGTGTACGCCTCTTCTAGGTATATTGAGAATCGTAGTATATTGGGTGTGATGTCAAGATGGAAGTATCACTCCAGTCATAGTGGAGATGATGATCACGTAGGATATGGAACTGGTTCTCTTATGTACTGCAGTCATCGGGATAATATGACTAGGTCATGATTATCCGATTATAGAGACTAGTTACCAGAGATCCGATATGTGCTTCGTATGGAGCAGACACAATTCCAGCCCCAGGCCTAGCACGTGACATTCGATACTGGATCGAAATACGCAATACTACGTATACTACGCTGATATAGATCACACATTCCTGTAAGGATATTTCTGGAGAATTGGGTAGGCATGGCACTTTGCTAGAAGCCAACCTTGTCTTGTAAATCGGTAAAAACATAGTGCTAGGTACTTACGTGTTCGGATAGTCCGACGACCGGATTTACTGCCCACATATCCGGGGATCTCATGGGTCGCTTCCCGAAGATTCACCGATGACGTATGACTCGCACTTTATTAATCTGGGATTAATTAGATGAGAGAGAAAATTAATCTGGGATTAATTACGGAGATATTTTATCTGGGATAAAATATCATTTAAAGCGAGAGAGAACGATTAATTTGGAATTAATCGATAAAATTAATATATTCGATATATTATACGAAATTGGATTTCGACGTGGAATAAATTAGATTTTAATTCGGGCGAACGAGTTAATTTAGAATTAATTCGTTAGCGATGTGAATAGTGATTTTGTTAGGCATAATTATTTAATTACGTCGCAACGGAAAATTCGTTAATTTGGAATTAGCGAACCCGAACCGGGAGTGTTTGCGGGCGCACTCGCATTGTGAATTTAAGTGCGGCCCACAAGTCACATCAAGCGTCAAATCATTAGTCACTTTGAGTGATGTGACAACTTGTCACTTGATTGATTGATGGGAGTGGTTGTTGGCTTTAAAGCCATTTACCAAATTTTGAATTTGGTATTTGAATTTTCTATTTTGTGTATTAGATACACTTATTTTCCAGCAACTAAAAACTTAACACAACTCTCTCTTTCTTCTTCTCCCTCTCAAGCCCAAATGGCTGTTTTCTTCTTCCTTTCACTGCATTTGCTGAGAATTGAAGAGAAGCAAGATGGTGATTTTTGTGGCGAAAATTACCAAGTGCTAGCACACATTCGGGGTCTTGCGAAGGTGATAGGGGAACCCACCCGTGGGCATGGAATCTCCACCAAGCTTGGAGCTTGAAGGACCGAAACTGGAACAATTTGGAGGCCAAATTTCTGCCAAGCCGAGAGCTTCAACACCTTGGAGGAAAAGATTTTCTTCTCGTCGCATCCAAACCGATCAATGTAAGTATGTTTCCGCCGTACTTCTTGAGTATTCACATGTGTTTCTTACTTGGATCAATTTTTGCCCAATAATTAGGCTTGGCCGAATATACAATGCCCTAAATGTCTTGGTATTTTTTGTGTTTTTGATCATTGGATGAGTTGGAAAACATTGGGTAATGTTGATTGTGGATTTAATTTGATTGAAACTGAATTGGACATGTAAATCCCCAAAATGCCGAGACATGTGAAGCATGTATAATGAGTTGATTTTTTGATTAAAATGTGTTGGACATGTTTTGATCATGATGAGCATAATTAATTGTACAAATTTGTGTTTTGGAAATGTTAATTTGGGTAATTAATTATGGCTTACACTTTGATTAATTAAGTTATAAAATTTGGAATTTGATAATTTAATTAATTGGGCTTATTTTGGAATTGGGCCTTAAAAGTTGTAATTGGGCTTAAATGGGCTTGGCTGTATCAATTTAGGTTTAGGCTAAATTGGTTGGATCCATTGGGCCCAAAACCATATCCATAAAGTCCAATTATGACTTAATGGACCTTTAATTTTAATTGAGCCTAATGGGCCTAAATTGTTTCTTGGCAAATAAGGATGATTCCTTAAATGGGCTTTGGTATTTGGGTTTGACGCATATTGACCAAAAGTCCATGCCTTATGAAATCAATTAAAAGCCCATTGGACTTTAATTAAATTAACATTGGATGTTAATCGGGCTTTGAGACCCGTAACGATTAGATTTAGAATCTAAGTCGCAATGGTTCGTTAATAAAGTGTAATATTTAATTTGGAATTAAATAATGAATTAGTATTAAATACAAATTAAATTGGATTTAATGTTGTAGTTTAATTTAATTCAAGAATTCGTACTTTGAGTACTTATTCAAAAAATGAGTTTGACTCGCAAAAAATCAAATTGTTGTTTGAACATTCGATGGTCATTAATTATCAGATTAATTAATTGGATTAGATTGATTGATAACATGCTTGTGTGAATACATGAATGCGATGTAGAATAATGTATATCAGATGGATATTAGATGGGGGGGGCAATTTTGGAAATTGTTGTAATAAATTTAGAATTTACTAATGGACATGCGTGTCCAGCCTATTACCTCTTTACTCTTTGTATTTCTCTTCTTACCTATTCCCCTCAATGTAAATGAGGTTTCTTTAGAAGTGTTTTGTAATTGGGTAGAAGTAATACTTGTGTTAGCGAGAGAGAGGAAATGGAGAGATTTGTTCTAGGAACAATGTGTTAAGTATCCATCTTTATTTACGCGCCTTATTATGTGTTTAGAATGCATGTTTAATGGTGTATGATGATGAGACCTTAACAAAGATAATTAATTGGTTGCCAATTACACGCGAAAAACCCTCAAATAATATTAAGTATTTTTCCTTCCATTGAGTGATTCTTACTCAAGATCCAAGACTGGCATTGGTTTGTTGGCCAAAGTCAAGACCTTTGTCTGTCGCAGATGTGTTTGAATCATGAGAGCTTTGTTCCATATCGGTGTCTTGTCCAAGTTGTGATTTGTTGGCGAAAGTCAAGATCACTTCTTGTCCATCGACATCGATTACGAAGCTTTCCAAGGTCAATGGGTTCCGCTTAACTGGGATCACTAAGTTTGTTGTGCCAAAGCCAAGGCTTAGTTGATTCAGAGGAAAAAGGTTAGGTAATATATTGGATATATTGGCATATATAAGATATATGTTTCGGACTTGGATGTCCACCTACTGGATCTAGGAATTGGATGGGATCCAATTGATCTTAGAGATCTACCTAGTTAATTATCATACAATTTGTTGGCCAAAGTCAAGATTGTGTGTTATTTAACGGGATCCCAGCCCACTAGGAAACAAGGTTTCCCGAGTACTCAACAGAGGGTTAGAGGCTCGCCGAAAAATAGTGGGAGGCAAATATTAAATTTGTAATATTCGTTTATTTACTTGCCATACACGCTCAATTCAAATTTTCGTCAAATAAATTAATATATTAGTTGGACTAATATTTAATCGTTGTTTTAATAAAACAGTTGGACAATATTCAAACTATTTCATTTATAGTTGATTATATAATTGGATTATAGTAATCAATATATTTGAATTAACATATTAAATTATAGTTGATTTTATAATTGGATTATAGTAATCAATATAATTGAATTTAATCAATTAAATTATAGTTGATTATATAGTTGGACTATAGTAATCATTATAATAAATAGTACCTAAAATCATTGATTGGATAGTTGGACTATAACAATCGAGATAAAATTGAAAGATTAGTGTTTAAAACATAATCCTGGGTGAAAATGTATTTAAACGACTTTAATTTTCAAATTGGGAATAAAATTTCAGGATAGTCCTTGAATCTAAGAAGTTACTTTATTTGATAAAATAACATCTTAGGCCTAAGCTCGGAGTTAAGCAAAAGGTAGAGCATGATCTTTGGAAGATCATGTGATGATGACTTTAGTGCTTAATCCATTATGCTTGCCGCATAGATTCCTTAATTTCTTTGTCAGAACTAAGGATTAGATCCCTATAGTATGATATTGAAATTGAAGGATCTTCATAGATCTATACTTAGATCTTAGAAGTACTAAAATTGCAATAGTAAACTCTTGGAGAGTTAATGACTATACTCAATGAGACAAAGCCAAAGTTTGCAATAAGGCAAGAAGCGCAAGGCGTACCTTACTTCGATATTCTAGAAGGCCAAGGCTAGGCCGAAGGATTCTGGAGTGTGAAAAGGGCAAAGGCAAAATCATTATAATCTTCTGGGAAGACAAAGGACAAATCCCAAGATGTCTGCTTAAACTGTAGCAAACGGGATCACGGAAGCGTGACTGCCGTATGGACAAAGCAGACATGAAGGAACTGAAGACGGTGCAAGGCTCCGACTTCAAATATATTTGTCATAAACGTGTTCACTGCTAGTATTAAAATTGGATTTTAGATACTGGATGTGGTACATAAATATGTACTGGTTGTTGGACAGTTATGACCCATAGCGTCACTATTTGTACATATCATAGTGTGTTGTACAAATTAACTATTGTGACAAAGGAAATTGCTCTTTTATCATTTGTGATTAGATCACCAAGATATATAAATGATGAAAGGTCCATATGATTAGATCCAGATTGAGATGATATGAGACATTATCAATCCATGAAGGTTTAATCATTAAATATCCCTAGTCAGAGTATTATCGAGATTTGACATCGATAATGCGTAAAAGACTAGTATTACACTTGTGCGAGTTATGAGGGCAAAACGGCATAGTTCTCATATATTTGGGTATAGGATACTCACGCAAGTGTAATAGGAGGTTGTGTTTTACCGATGGTACGGGAAACAGCTTCGCTCTGGATAGACCCCTCGGATTCCATTGGTAGTATGACTATGTGTCTATGGAAGTCCGAATCAGGGTAGGTGTATGTGGTCTTAACCTGAGACTTGCACCGCTAATACTTGCAATAATCAATATACTTTCGTTTTGGTCGTCCAGGGCTTTAACAGGTTCTGTGTACGCCTCTTCTAGGTATTATTGAGAATCGTAGTATATTGGGTGTGATGTCAAGATGGAAGTATCACTCCAGTCATAGTGGAGATGATGATCACGTAGGATATGGAACTGGTTCTCTTATGTACTGCAGTCATCGGGATAATATGACTAGGTCATGATTATCCGATTATAGAGACTAGTTACCAGAGATCCGATATGTGCTTCGTATGGAGCAGACACAATTCCAGCCCCAGGCCTAGCACGTGACATTCGATACTGGATCGAAATACGCAATACTACGTATACTACGCCTGATATAGATCACACATTCCTGTAAGGATATTTCTGGAGAATTGGGTAGGCATGGCACTTTGCTAGAAGCCAACCTTGTCTTGTAAATCGGTAAAAACATAGTGCTAGGTACTTACGTGTTCGGATAGTCCGACGACCGGATTTACTGCCCACATATCCGGGGATCTCATGGGTCGCTTCCCGAAGATTCACCGATGACGTATGACTCGCACTTTATTAATCTGGGATTAATTAGATGATGAGAGAGAAAATTAATCTGGGATTAATTACGGAGATATTTTATCTGGGATAAAATATTATAAAAAGAGAGAACGATTAATTTGGAATTAATCGATTAAATAATATATTCGATATATTATACGAAATTGGATTTTGACGCGGAATTGAAATTAGATTTTAATTCGGGCAAACGAGTTAATTTAGAATTAATTCGTTAGCGACGTGAATAGTGATTTTACTAGGCATAATTATTTAATTACGTCGCAACGAAAAATTCGTTAATTTGGAATTAGCGAACCCGAGCCCATGAGTGTTTGCGGGCGCACTCGTATTTCGAATTTAACTGCGGCACACAAGTGACATCAAGCGTCACATCAAGTAGTCAACTTGATTGCTTTAAAGTGATGGAAGTTGTTATTTGGTGAATGAGTGTAAAACACTCAAGTGTGTAGAAATTGAATGACTTTTAACAAATCAAGGATTTGGTATATCATTCAATTATTTTGATTTTTGAAATCACTTTTGTAACACACACATTTCTTTCTCTCTCCTCTCTTGCTTTTCACGGCCAAGGGCCAATTTTCTTCCTAAAATTTTCTTGCCATTGCCGAAAGTTGAAGGAAGCAAAAGGGAAATTTTGCGGTAAAATTTACGGAGTGCTAGGCAATGAATTCACACCAAGCTTGGAGCTTGGAGAGGACCGAAAATGGAACAATTTGGAGGCCAAATTTCAGCCACTGCCGAGAGCTTCTTGGAGAGTTAAAGCTTGAAGATTTTGTTGCATCGCTCAACCGATCATTGTGAGTATTCCGCAACTTCCTTGATGTATTCGCACTTGGTTTCTTGCTTAAAATCAATCTCGGGACTTAGAGAAACCCAACAATTGTATCAGAGCGTGTTAAAGCATGAAACTTGAATTTAGGGTTAAAATTGGGTAAATTGATTTTGAGCATGATTTGATAAAATTAATTGATTGAGTATGCTTGAATGATGTTTAATTGATTGAGTATGCTTGAATGATGTTTAATTAATTATACAAATTTATGTTTTGGAAATGTTGATTTGGGTAATTAATTATGTAATACACTTTAGTTAATTAAATATGAAATTTGGAATTTTTGTAGTTTAATTAATTGGGCTTTATTTGTTAATTGGGCTTGTAACGTTGTAATTGGGCTTAATTGGGCTTGGTTATACCAAGATGGGTTTAGACTAAATTGGTTGGATCCAATTGGGCCCAAAACCATATCCATAAAGTCCAATTATGACTTAATGGACCTTTAATATTTTAATTGGGGCTAATGGGCCAAAATTGATTTCTAGGCTTATGGGGTTATTCCTTGATTGGGCTTTCATTTCCGAAGCCCACGCCTTAAGAAATTAATTAAAAGCCCTTGGACTTTAATTAAATTAACATTGGATGTTAATCGGGCTTTGAGACCCGTAGCGATTAGATTTAGAATCTAAGTCGTAAAGGTTCGTTAATAAAGTGTAATATTTAATTTAGAATTAAATAAATGAATTATTATTAAATACAAATTAATAGGATTTAATGTTGTAGTTTAATTTAATTCAAGAATTCGTACTTTGAGTACTTATTCGAAAAATGAGTTGGACTCGCACAAAATCAATTGTTGTTTGAACATTAGATGGTCATTATTATCAGATTAATTAATTGGATTAGATTGATTGATAACATGCTTATGTGAATACATGGTTGCGATGCATGAATAATATATATCGGATGGATATTAGATGGGTGGGGCAATTTTGGAAATTGTTGTAATAAATTTAGAATTTATTAAATTGGACCTGCGCGTGTCCAGCCTATTACCTCATTACTTTATGTATTTCTCTTCTCACCTATTCCCCTCAATGTAAATGAGGTTTCTTTAGAAGTATTTTGTAACGGGTATAAGCAAATACTTGTGCTAGAGGGAGAGAGGAAAGGGCGAGATTTGATCTAGGATCAATGTGTAAAGTATCCATCCGCATATCATTATTATTTTATTTATACGTGCTTTATTATGTGTTTAGAATGCATGTTTAAGGGTGTATGATGATGAGACCTTAACAAAGATAATAAATTGGTTCCAATTTGCACGCGAAAAACCCTCAAATAATATTAAGCGTTTTTCCTTCCATTGAGTGATTCTTACTCAAGATCCAAGACTAGCATTGGTGTTGGTTTCTAATTAGGTCCAAGGATCATCAAATCAAGCAAGAAAAACGCATGAATACTCAAGGAGAATGGCGGAAACATACTCACATTGAACGGATCTTGCGACGCGATGAACACGAGCCTTCAAGCTTCTCAAACTCGCGGCAGTGGCGTTCATTGTGCTGCTGGACTGCTCGGTTTTGGTCCTTGTTGTTCCTCCAAGAATCGGCCATTGATGACTCCATGGAAGCTCCAAGCTTCAAGCTCCAAAATTGATTCCAAGCTCACAAGTTCACTGCCCTATCACCTTTGTATAACTCATGGTGTGCTAGCACTTCTTCTTCTTCTTTGTATTTTCGGTCTAACCAGAAAATTTGGGGAAGAAATCGGCTCTAAGCCGTGAGAAGAGAAGGAGGGAAAAGAGAGGGAGAAGAAAACCGTAAAGGAGAAGAGTGGAGAGAGAAAAGAAAAAGAAATGTAATAGGTTTTTATAATTTCTAAAATTAATTAAAACCATTTACCAAATTCTTTTTACTTTCCATTTACCAAAAAGTCAAAAAGAAAAAGCCCATTAATGCTTTTCAACTACCACATCAATCACTCAATCAAGTGACAACTTGTCACATCACTCAAAGTGACATTTGATTTGACGCTTGATGTGACTTACGATTTGACGCTCGATTTGACTTGCGTGCCGCACTCAAATTCGAAATGCGAATACGCTCACAAATCATCCCGGGCTCGGGTTCGCTAATTCCAAATTAACGAATTTTCCATTGCGACGCAATTAAACGATTACGCCTAGTGAAATCACTATTCATATCGCTAACGAATTAATTCTAAATTAATTCGTTCGCCCGAATTAAAATCTAATTTTAATTCCGCGTCGAAATCCAATTTCGTATAATATATCAAATATATTATTTTATCGATTAATTCCAAATTAATCGTTCTCTCTCTTTAATTAATATTTTATCCCAGATAAAATATCTTCGTAATTAATCCCATATTAATTTTTTCTCTCATCTAATTAATCCCAGATTAATTAAAGTGCGAGTCATACATCATCGGTGAATCTTCGGGAAGCGACCCATGAGATCCCCGGATATGTTGGCAGTAAATACGGTCATCGGACTATCCGAACACGTAAGTACCTCATACTACGTTTATACCGATTTACAAGACAAGGTTGGCTTCTAGCAAAGCGCCATGCCTACCCAATTCTCCAGAAATATCCTTACAGGAATAAGCGATCTATATCAAGCGTAGTATACCGTAGTATTGCGTATTTCGATCCAGTGGCGAATGATCACGTGCTAGGCCTGGGGCTGGAATTGTGTCTGCCCCGTACGAAACACATATCGGATGTCTGGCAACTAGTCTCTATAATCGGATAAACATGACCTAGTCATAATATCCCGATAGCTCGAGCATATAAGAGAACGAGTTCCGTATCCTACGTGACCATCGTCTCCATATGACTAGAGTGACACTTCCGTCTTGACATCACACCCAACACACTACGATTCTCAATATACCCAGTATTGGCATACACAGAACCTATTAAAGCTCTGGACGACCTCAATTAAAGTATATTTATTGTCGCAAGTATTAGCAGTGCAAGTCTCAGGTTAAGACCAAATACACCTACCCTGATTTTGGACTTCCATAGACACATAGTCATACTACCAATGGAATTCCAATGGGGTTTATCCAGAGTGAAGCTGTTTCCCGTACCATCGGTAAAACACAACCTGCTATTACACTTGCGTGAGTATCCTATACCCAAATATATGAGAACTATGTCGTTGTGCCCTCACAACATGCACAAGTGTAATACTAGTCTTTTACGTATTTATCGATGTCCAATCTCGATAATACTCTGACTAGGGATATTTAATGATTTATCCTTCGTGGACTGATACTGTCTCATATCATTCTCCGTCCAGGAACAAATCATAGGGACCTCTCATCATTTATATATCTAGGTGATCTAATCACAAATGATAAGAGTGCAATATCCTTTGTCAAATAGTTAATTTGTACAACAACACTATGATCTGTACAAATAGTGACGCTATGGGTCATAATTGTCCAACAATTGGTTTGTTGGCCAAAGTCAAGGCCTTTGTCCGTCGATGATGTGTTTGAATCATGAAGGCTTTGTTCCATATCGGTGTCTTGTCCAAGTTGTGATTTGTTAGCCAAAGTCAAGATCATTTCTTGTCCATCGACATTGATTACTAAGCTTTCCAAGGTCAATGGGTTCCGCTTAACTGGGATCACTAAGTTTGTTGTGCCAAAGCCAATGCTTAGTTGATTCAGAGGAAAAAGGTTAGGCAATATATTGGATATATTGGCATATATAAGATATATGTTTCGGACTTGGATGTCCACCTACTCGATCTAGGAATTGGATGGGATCCAACTGATCTTAGAGATCTACCTAGTTAATTATCATACAATTTGTTGGCCAAAGTCAAGATTGTGTGTTATTTAACGGGATCCTAGCCCACTAGGAAACACAGTTTCCCGAGTACTCAACATAGGGTTAGAGGCTCGCCGAAAAATAGTGGGAGGCAAGTATTAAATTTACAATATTCGTTTAATAACTTGCCATACGCGCTCATATCAAATTTTCCGTTGTTAAATTAATATATTAGTTAGACTAATATTTAATCGTTGTTTTAAACAGTTGGACTGTATTCAAACTATTTCATATATAGTTGATTATATAATTGGATTATAGTAATCAATATATTTGAATTATCAAATTAAATTAGAGTTGATTTTATAATTGGATTATAGTAATCGATATAATTTAACCAATTAAATTATAGTTGATTATATAGTTAGATTATAGTAATCATTATATTAAATAGTACCTAAAATCGTTGATTAAATATTTGGACTATTAGAATCAAGATAAATGAAAGATTAGTGTTTAAAACATAATCCTGGGGAAAATGTATTTAAACGACTTTAATTTTCAAATTGAGAATAAAACTTCAGGATGGTCCTGAAAACTAGTAAGTTACTTTATTTGATAAAATAATATATTAGGCCTAAGCCCGGAGTTAAGTAAATAGTAGAACATAATCTTTGGAAGATTCATGTGATGATAACTTTTAGTGCTTAATCCATTAAGCTTGCCAAATAGACTCCTTAATTTCTTAGTCAGAACTAAGGATTAGATCCTTAAAGTATGATAATGAAATTGAACGATCTTCATAGATCTATACTTAGATCTTAGAAGTACTAAAATTGCAATAGTAAACTCTTGAAGAGTTAATAGCTATGCTCAAGGAGACAAAGCCAAAGTTTGCAATAAGGCAAGAAGCGCAAGGCGCAACTTACTTCGACATTCCAGAAGGCCAAGGTTAGACCGAAGGCTTCTAAGATGTGGAAAAGGGAAAAGGCAAAATCATAATAATCTTCTGGGAAGACAAATACATATTCCAAAATATCAGCCTAAATTGTGGCAAACGGGATCGCGGAAGCGTGACTGCCATTTGGACAAAGCAGACATGAAGGAATTGAAGACGGGCAAGGCTCCGACTTCAAATATGTTTGTCATAAATATGTTCACTACTAGTATTAAAATTGGATTTTAGATACTTAGTGTGATACATTAATATGTACTGGTGTGCAGAATCTGCTATGAGCAGGATACTGACTTCAGATTGAGATTTATCTGTGAATAGGAAATGGGACGAAAGTCGCTGTTTTAACCGTAGATACCTAAGTTTAGGAACTACCCTCGGGTGTGTACTTAAATTAGGAAACTGTTAAAATGTAACTAGTTTGACTAGATACATTATCTCTATATCAGTGTTTAATCCGTGGCGGATATAGATTTATATTCTATAACACTAAAGTGTTTTATTTTATAAAGATGATGTTGAGATAAACAAATTAGATGTGAATAACAACACTTATATTTTGAATATAAATAAATCTCAAACATATAACATGACAAACAAATAGCTCAAACTGATTTGATCAGAAGAGACTTAAATGTGGCATTGTTGTCTGGGACACAATTTAAACAAGACTCGTATATCCACACTTTCGAAGAGTGGGTACTAGGACAAATTTGATTCTATTCAAATAAAGTCTACGAATCTAGTTTATTAGGCAAAGTGCCTAAAACACATTTTACTTGGTAAAAGTGAAAGTGCCATCGATCTGTTAGCCATTGTTCATAGTGACGTAAGTGGGCCCATGTCTAGCTAGGCTAGAGGTGGATATGAATATTTCGTGACCTTTACGGATGTGGCATCGCGTTATGGTTATATGTTTCTTTTGAAACATAAATCGGAAACTTTTAAAGTTTCGACACGAAATAGACAAACAAATCGGCTAAAGTATAAAACCATCACGGTTAGACCATGATGAAAATACTTAAGCAATGAGTTTCTTATACACTTGAAAGAGTATAATATTCTTTCAATGAGGACTCCTCCCGGAACACGTCAATTTGACGGTGTGTCCGAACGGAGAAACCAAATTTTGTTGGACATGATAAGGTTTATCATGAGTCGCTCTGAGCTACCATTTCCTTCAACGAATACGCATAAACAGTGTAGAACTTATTTTGAATAAGGTTCCATAAAATCTGTTTGACAGATTTCATATTAGATATGAACAGGAAAGAAACTAGGTTTTTTTTTATTCCTAATGATTTGGGTATGTTAGGCATATGTTTGGATGATACCAAACTAGAAACCAAATCGGATAAGTGCCAATTGTAAGTTATCCTAGGGATACCAAAGTATAGTACTTATACAACTCACAAGAGAACAATTTAATTGTTGCTTACCATGCGGTTTTCCTAAAAGGAATACCTAAATGCAGTGGTTAATGGGAGGATAGTAAAACTCGATGAAAATCGGAGTAATACTGTTCTAGGCACCGATTCTTTAATGGAATATAAAATAGTTCATCAAGGATGAAACTATACCAGTAATCTTCAAATACACAAGAACCGTGTAAGTCGGAGAGAGCCAGAAAACAACCTGGGGTATGGGTTTCTGATATCACCTCATAAAGATGTCAATCTTATTGAGGAACACCAACTGACTACATATGAGGAAGTGATACAAGGTATCGACTCCCTATTATGGCAAAGTGCCATGATATCCGAAATGGATCCCATTTATACCAACTATGTTTAGACAATAGTTATTATACCGCAAGGCATTGTGCCTATTGGTACTATATAAGTCTTCAAGGAAGACTTACATGGAAGGCAACATACCAATGTACTAAGCTAGGCTTGTAGCGAAAAGGTATCGTTATCAACATTGTGTCGATTACGACGAAACCTTTTACTTGTTGCCACGGTAAATCTATTTGGATAATGCTTGCAAATGTTGCATATTTCATTTATGAAATATGGCAGCTGGAACGGCAAAATCGCTTTCCTGAAAAGGAAACCTTTTGGAGGGTGCTTACAACATCCTGACGATTTTGTCGTACCAAAACTAGCAAGCAGGGTTTGCATATTATTCGATCCATGTATGGATTGAAGCAAGCATTGAGTTCTTGGAATTATCTTTTTGATGTAATCATAATGGTAAATGATTTAATTCAAAATGAAAAAGGATTCTTGTGTATATAAAGAGGTTAGTGGGAGCGCACTGACTGTGAAAGTCCTTAATAATGATAATATGTCATTTCTTGGAAATGATATTCCCATAAAATAATCGGTGAAAGCTTGGCTTTCATATAAATTCTCCGTAGAATTCTTGGGAGAAACAACCTTTATTATAGGAATAAAGATCTACTGGGATAGATCTAAAGGTTGTTAATACTCTCCGAGAACTCGTACATTGAATAAATGTACGCGACCTGGTGTCTCATACGCTTTGAGCATATGGATTCACAATCAGGCCAATCCAAGTGATAGTCACTGGATTGATGTTAAGAACATCATTGAGTATCTTAGAGAACTAAGGATATTGTCTTATACTACGGAGAAAGAGAACTTGAAGTGACTAGGTTCACTACTGCAAGTTTCCAAACCGATAAAGACGACTATAAGTCACAAAATGGTACTATAAAGTTTGAATAACGGAATAGTGAGCTGGAAATCTTCCAAGCAAGATACTGTTACCGAATAAACAACAAAAGTGGATTATTGCTGCAGCTGAGGCAGCAATAGAAGCCTTCTGGGTCAATAATAAATCTAATTAGATTAGATATAGTTATGTTAGCAGCTGAGCTATGCTTCAGCACAGGCTAAAGAATTAATGGTCTCATCAACGATCCAGATATATACTTTGACTATTCATCTGATTCATTTAGATCATACATCGTGGTGATGTGATGTTCGTATAAATCGCATCAGATAATAATCATGCAGATCCGCTGACGAAAGCCTTTCCTCAGTAGAAAATTGAGCGAACCGTACATAGTTCGGTTGTAAGACACTCGAGTGACTGGCTATAGGCCAAGTGGGAGATTGTTGGACAGTTATGACCCATAGCGTCACTATTTGTACAGATCATAGTGTTGTTACACAAATTAACTATGTGACAAAGGAAATTGCTCTTGTATCATTTGTGATTAGATCACCAAGATATATAAATGATGAAAGGTCCATATGATTAGATCCGGAATGAGATGATATGAGACAGTATCAATCCACGAAGGTTTAATCATTAAATATCCCTAGTCAGAGTATTATCGAGATTGGACATCGATAATGCGTAAAAAAACTAGTATTACACTTGTGCGCGTTGTGAGGGCATAACGACATAGTTCTCATATATTTGGGTATAGGATACTCATGCAAGTGTAATAAAAGGTTGTGTCTACCGATGGTACGGAAACAGCTTCGGTCTGGATAGACCCATCGGAATTCCATTGGTAGTATGACTATGTGTCTATGGAAGTCCGAATCAGGGTAGGTGTATTTGGTCTTAACTTGAGACTTGCACCGCTAATACTTGCGACAATCAATATACTTTGGTTTTAGGTCGTCCAGGGCTTTAACAGGTTCTGTGTACGCCTCTGCTGGGTATATTGAGAATCGTAGTGTGTTGGGTGTGATGTCAAGATGGAAGTATCATTCCAGTCATAGTGGCGATGATGATCACGTAGGATACGGAACTGGTTCTCTTATGTACTGCAGTCATCGGGATAATATGACTAGGTCATGATTATCCGATTATAGAGACTAGTTACCAGAGATCCGATATGTGCTTCGTACGGGGCAGACACAATTCCTGCCCCAGGCCTATCACATGACATCTGATACTGGATCGAAATACGCAATACTACGTATACTACGCCTGATATAGATCATATATTCCTGTAAGGATATTTCTGGAGAATTGGGTAGGCATGGCGCTTTGCTAGAAGCCAACCTTGTCTTGTAAATCGGTAAAAACATAATACTAGATACTTACGTGTTCGGATAGTCCGACGACCGGATTACTGCCGACATATCCGGGGATCTCATGGGTCGCTTCCCGAAGATTCACCGATGATGTATGACTCGCACTTTATTAATCTGGGATTAATCAGATGAGAGAGAAAATTAATCTGGGATTAATTACGGAGATATTTTATCTGGGATAAAATATCATTTAAAGCGAGAGAACGATTAATTTGGAATTAATCGATTAAATAATATTTTCGATATATTATATGAAATTGGATTTTGACGCGGAATTGAAATTAGATTTTAATTCGGGCAAACGTGTTAATTTAGAATTAATTCGTTAGCGACGTGAATAGTGATTTTGCTAGGCATAATTATTTAATTACGTCGCAACGGAAAATTCGTTAATTTGGAATTAGCGAACCCAAGCCCGGGAGTGTTTGAGGGCGCACTCGCATTCGAATTTAACTGCGGCCCACAAGTGACATCAAGCGTCACATCAAGTAGTCAACTTGATTGCTTTAAAGTGATGGAAGTTTTTATTTGGTGAATGAGTGTAAAACACTCAAGTGTGTAGAAATTGAATGACTTTTACCAAATCAAGGATTTGGTATATCATTCAATTATTTTGATTTTTGAAATCACTTTTGTAACACACACATTTCTTTCTTCTCTCATCTCTTGTTTCTCACGGCCAATGGCCAATTTTCTTCCTAAAATTTTCTGCCATTTCCGAAAGTTGAAGGAATCAAAAGGGAAATTTTGCGGCAAAATTTCTGGAGTGCTAGCACACATTTGGGGTCTTGGGAAGGTGATAGGGAAACCCACCCGTGGGCAAGGAATTCACACCAAGCTTGGAGAGGACCGAAAATGGAACAATTTGGAGGCCAAATTTCAGCCACTGTCGAGAGATTCTTGGATGTTGGTTTTAGCTAAGGTCCCAAGATAATAAACAATCATGAAATAAGTGCGAATACAAATCAACGAAGTTGCGGAATACTTACATCGATCGGTTGAGCGACGCAGAGGCAACAAAAACTTCAAGTTTATTCCCTCACAGTCACGGCAGTTCACTGCCAGTGCTCACTGGTTTCGGCCTTTTGGATCAACTTCGTCAAGCTCCAAGCTTCGTCGAACAATTCCCGGCTCATGGGGGACTTCCCTATCACCTTCGCATGTCTCGTAATTGTGCTATCACTTGTGATTTTGCCATAAAATCCCACTGTTGCTTCCCTATCTCACGGAAAAATTGAACCAGTGAAGAAGAAACCCTTGTTTGGGCGAGAGAGAGAAGAAGTAGATGAAAGAGAGAGATGTGTATGTTGTTATTATAATTGTGTATCTAATACTACAATTATTAAAAGTCAAAATACCAAAATCAAATAAAGGTAAATTGATTGTAATTAATCCAACAACTCACATCAACAATCACACTTGAGTGTCAAACACTCAAACATCAACTTACATCAAGTCAATCAAGTTGTCAAGTCACATCTCTCAAAGTGACAAGTGATTTGACGCTTGAAGTGACTAGCGATTTGACGCTTGATGTGACTAATGATTTGACGCTTGATTTGACTTGCGTGCCGCACTCGAATTCGAAATGCGAATGCGCTCGCAAATAATCTCGGGCTCGGGTTCGCTAATTCCAAATTAACAAATTTTCTGTTGCGTCGTAATTAAATTATTACGCCTAGCGAAATCACTATTCATGTCGCTAACGAATTAATTCTAAATCAATTCGTTCGCCCGAATTAAAATCTAATTTTAATTCCGCATCGAAATCTAATTTCGTTTAATATATCAAATATATTAAATTCTCGATTAATTCCAAATTAACCGTTATCTCTCTTTTAATGATATTTTATCCCAGATAAAATATCTCCACAATTAATCCCAGATTAATTTTATCTCTCTTCTAATTAATCTCATATTAATTTAGAGTGCGAGACATACATTATCGGTGAATCTTTGGGAAGCGACCCATGAGAACCCCGGATATGTTGGCAGTAAATTCGATCGTCGGACTATCCGAACACGTAAGTACCTAATACTACGTTTGTACCGATTTACAAGACAATGTTGGCCTCTAGCAAAGTGTCATGCCTGCCCAATTCTCCGGAAACATCCTTACAGGAATAAAGGATCTATATCAAGCGTAGTATATCGTAGTATTACGTATTTCTGTCCAGCATCGGATGATCACGTGCTAGGCCTGGGGCTGGATTTGTGTCTGCCCCATACGAAGCACATGTCAGATCTCTGGTAACTAGTCTCTATATCGGATAACTATGACTAAGTCATATTATCTCGATGGCTGCAGCACTAAAGAGAACCAGTCTCGTATTCTACGTGACCATCATCTCCATATGACTGAAGTGATACTTTCGTCTTGACATCACACCCAACACACTACGATTCTGAATATACCCAGCATTGGCGTACACAGAACCTCTTAAAGTCCTGGACGACCGCAACCAAAGTATATTGATTGTCGCAAGTATTAGCGGTGCAAGTCCCAGGTTAAGACCAAATACACCTACCCTGATTTCGGACTTCCATAGACACATAGTCATACTACCAATGGAATTCTGAGGGGGTCTATCCAGAGCGAAGCTGTTTCCCATACCATCGGTAAAAAACAACCTCTTATTACACTTGCATGAGTATCCTATACCCAAATATATGAGAACTATTTTGTTGTGCCCTCACAACGCGCACAAGTGTAATACAAGTCTTTTACGTATTTATCGATGTCCAATCTCGATAATACTCTGACTAGGGATATTTAATGATTTATCCTTCGTGGACTGATACTGTCTCATTCCATTCTCAGTCCAGGAACAAATCATAAGGACCTCTCATCATTTATACATCTAGGTGATCTAATCACAAATGATAAGAGTGCAATCTCATTTGTCACATAGTTAATTTATACAACAACACCATGATCTGTACAAATAGTGACGCTATGGGTCATAATTGTCCAACATTGGAGACTTAAAGCTTGAAGATTTTGTTCCTCGCATCGCTCAACCGATCATTGTGAGTATTCCGCAACTTCCTTGATTTATTCGTACTTGGTTTCTTGCTTAAAATCTATCCTAGGACTTAGAGAAACCCAACAATGGTGTGCAGAATATGCTATGAGCAGGATACTGACCTCAGTTGAGATTAATCTGTGAATAAGATACGGGACGAAAGTCGTTGTTTTAACCGTAGAAACCTAAGTTTAGGAACTACCATTCACGTGTGTACTTAAATTAGGAAATTGTTATAATGTAACTAGTTTGACTAGATACATTATCTCTATATCAGTGTTTATCCGTTGCGGATATACCTTTATATTCTAGGAAACTAAAGTGTTTTATTTTATAAAGATGATATTGAGATAAACACATAAGATGTGAATAACAGAATTTATATTTTGAATATAAATAAAATCTCAAATGTATAATATGACAAACGAATAGCTCAAACTGATTTGATCAGAGGAGACTGAAAAAGTGGCATTGTTTTCTGGGACACAATTAACAAGACTCGTATATCCAAACTTTTGAAGAGTGGGTACTAGGACTGATTGATTCTATTCAAATAAAGTCTACGAATCTAGTTTATTGGGCAAAGTGCCTAAAACACTATTTACTTGGTAAAAGTGTAAGTGCCACCGATTTGTTAGCCCTAGTTCATAGTGAAGCAAGTGGGCCCATGTCTAGCTAGGCTAGAGGTGGATATGAATATTTCATGATCTTTACGGATGTGGCATCGCGTTATGGTTATGTGTTTCTTATAAAACACGAATCGTAAAATTTTAGAGTTTCGACACGAAGTAGACAAACAGATCGGCTAAAGTATTAAACCATCATGATTAGACCGTGATGAAAATACTTAAGCAATAAGTTTCTCAAATACTTGAAAGAGTATAGTATTCTTTTAATGAGAAATCCTCCCGGAACACGTCAATTTGACGGTGTGTCCGAACGGATAAACCAAATTTTGTTGGACATGATAAGGTTAATCATGAGTCACTCTGAGCTACCATTTCCTTCTACGGATACACATTAACAGTGCAAAACTTATTTTGAATAAGGTTCCATAAAAATCAGTTTGACAGATTTCATATTAGATATGAACAGGAAAGAAAATGGGTTTCTCATTCCTGAACATTTGAGATTGCTAGGCATATGTTTGGATGATACCAAACTAAAACCCAAATTGGATAAGTGCCTAATTGTAGGTTATCCTAGGGATACCAAAATATAGTACTTACACAACTCACAAGAGAACAATGTACTTGTTGCACACCATGCGGTATTCCTAAGAGGAATACCTATATGTAGTGGTAAGTGAGAGGAAAGTAAAACTTAATGAAAATCGGAGTGATACTATTCCAGGCACCGATTCCTTAATGGAACACAAATAGTTCATCAAGGATGAACTATACCAATAATCTTCTAATACACAAGAACCACGTAAGTCAGAGAGAGTCAGAAAACAACCTAGGTATGGGTTTCTGATCTCACCTCATAAAGATGTCAATCTTATTGAGGAATACGAACTGACTATGTATGAGGAAGTGATACAAGGTATCGACTCCCTATCATGGCAAAGTGCCATGATATCCGAAATGGATTCCAGGTATACCAACTAAGTTTGGATACTAGTTGATGTACCACAAGGCATTGTGCCTATTGGTACTATATAAGTCTTCAAAGAAGACATACATGGATGGCAACATACCAACGTATTAAGCTACACTTTTAGCGGAAAGGTATCGTTATCAACATTGTGTCGATTACGACGAAACCTTTTACTTGTTGCCACGGTAAATCCATTTGGATAATACTTGCTGATCCTGCATGTTTCATTTATGAAATATGACAGCTGAACGTCAAAATCGCTTTCCTTAAACAGAAACCTTTTGGAGGATGTTTACAACATCCTGACAGTTTTTTCGTACCAAAACTAGCAAACAAGGTTTGCAGGTTATTCGATCCATAGATGGATTGAAGCAAGCATTGGGTTCTTGGAACTATCGTTTTGATTTAATTATAATGGTATATGATTTAATTCAAAACGGAAATGATTCTTGTGTATATAAGAGGGTTAGTGGGAGCGCACTGACAATGAACGTCCTATACAATGATAATATATCATTTCTTGGAAATGATATTCCCATAAAATAATTGGTGAAAGCTTGGCTTTCATGAAAATTCTTCGTAGAATTCTTGGGAGAAACAACATTTATTCTAGGAATAAAGATCTACTGGGATAGATCTAAAAGTTGTTGACACTCTCCGAGAACTCGTACAATGGAATAAATGTACGAGACCTGGTGTCTCATATGCTTTGAGCATATGGAGTCACAATCAGGCCAATCCAAGTGATAGTCACTGGATTGATGTTAATAACATCCTTATGTATCTTAGAGAACTAAGGATGATGTCTTAATCTATGGAGATGAAGAACTTGAAGTGACTGGGTTCACTGATGTAAGTTTCCAAACCGATAATAACGACTGTAAGTCGTAATAACGGTAATATACAGTTTGAATAACGGAACAGTGAGCTGGAAATCTTCCAAGCAAGATACTGTTACCGAATAAACAACACAAGCGGGTTATTGCTGCAGCTGAGGCAGCAATAGAAGCCATTTGGATCCATAATAATCATAATTAGATTAGGAGTAGTTCTATTAGCAGCTGAGCTAGGCTACAACGCAGGCTAAAGAATTAATGGTCTCATCAACGATCCAGATATATACTTCGACTATTCATCTGATTCGTTCGGATCATACATCGTGGCGATGTGATGATCGTATAAATCGCATCAGATGATAATCATGCAAATCCGCTGACGAAAGCCTTTTCTCAGTAGAAATTTGAGCGAATCGTGCATAGTTTAGGTGTAGGACACTTGAGTGACTGGCTATAGGCCAAGTGGGAGATTGTTGGATAGTTATGACCCATAGCGTCACTATTTGTACAGATCATGGTGATGTTGAACAAATTAACTATGTGACAAAGAAAATTGCTCTCTTATCATTTGTAATTAGATTACCAAGATTTATAAATGATAGGAGGTCCATATGATTAGTTCCTGGATTAAGATGATATGAGACAGTATCAATCCACGAAGGTTTAATCATTAAATGTCCCTAGTCATAGTATTATCGAGATTGGACATCGATAGTGCGTAAAAGACTAGTATTACATTTGTGCGCGTTGTGAGGGCATAACAGCATAGTTCTCATATATTTTGGGTATAGGATACTCATGCAAGTGTAATAGGAGATTGTGTTTATCGATGGTATGGAAACAGCTTCGCTCGGGATAGACCCCTCGGAATTCCATTGGTAGTATGACTATGTATCTATGGAAGTCCGAAATCAGGGTAGGTGTATTTGGTCTTAACCTGAGACTTGCACCGCTAATACTTGTGACAATCAATATACTTTGGATTTAGGTCATCCAGGGCTTTAACAGGTTTTGTGTACGCCTCTGCTGGGTATATTGAGAATCGTAGTGTGTTGGGTGTGATGTCAAGATGGAAGTATCACTGCAGTCATACTGGAGATGATGATCACTTAGGATACGAAACTGGTTCTCTTATGTACTGCAGTTATCGGGATAAAATGACTAGGTCATGTTTATCCGATAAAGATACTAGTTACTAGAGATCTGATATGTGCTTCGTACGGGGCAAACACAATTCCAGCCCCAGGCCTAGCATGTGACATCCGATACTGGATCGAAATATGATATACTACGTATACTACGCCTGATATAGGTCACATATTCCTGTAAGGATATTTCTGGAGAATTGGGTAGGCATGGCGCTTTGCTAGAAGCTAACATTGTCTGGTAAATCGGTACAAATGTAGTACTAGGTACATACGTGTTCGGATAGTCCGACGACCGGATTTACTGCCAACATATCCGGGAATCTCATGGGTCGCTTCCCGAAGATTCACCGATGACGTATGACTCGCACTTTATTAATCTGGGATTAATAAGAGAGAGAGAAAATTAATATGGGATTAATTGAGGAGATATTTTATCTGGGATAAAATATAATTTAAAGAGAGAGAACGATTAATTTGGAATTAATCGATAAAATAATATATTCGATATATTATACGAAATTGGATTTTGACGCGGAATTAAAATTAGATTTTAATCCGGGCAAACGAGTTAATTTAGAATTAATTCGTTAGCGATGTGAATAGTGATTTTGCTAAGCATAATTAATTAATTACGTCGCAATAGAAAATTCGTTAATTTGGGATTAACGAACCCGAGCCCGAGAGTGTTTGCAGGCACTCGCATTACGAATTTAAGTGCGGCCCACAAGTCACATCAAGCGTCAAATCATTAGTCACATCAAGCATCAAATCACATGTCACTTTGAGTGATGTGACAATTTGTCACTTGATTGATTGATGGAAATGGTTGAGGCTTTATTGCCTTTGACCTTTTGAAATTGAAAAGTGGTATATGTTTAATTGTTTTTGGAAAATCAATTAACAAATACATAATACAATTTCTTTTCTCTCTCCTTCACCATTCACGGTTTTAGAAACCTTTTCCATCCTCTCCCTCTCTTGGTTTTGAACCAATTTTCTTCTCCATTTCTTGGCTTGGCCGAAAATAATAAGAAGAAAATTGAAGATTTTGTTGCAAAATCAAGAGTGCTAGCACACAAAGGAGTTATCCTAAGGTGATAGGGAACAAATTTCATGAGCATGGAATCACCATACATAGCTTGGAGCTTGGAGATCCATCAATGGAGGTTGACCGAAAATGGAGGAACACACTTGGAGGTGATGACCGAATTTTGGAGGCCAAAAATCTGCCCTTGCGGAATACACAAAGCTTGGGGCAGAAAAATTTTGTTGTTCAAAGCTTCTCACATCCGATCAAAGTAAGTATTCTGCAACTCAACTTTGATGTATTCACACTTATTTCTTGCTTAATATTGATCTTGGCACACCTAGAAAAAGCAACAATGGTATCAAAGCCTTGATTAAGCATGAAAATAAAATTAGGGTTCTTAACTTTAAAATTGGGCAAAATTGATTTGAGCATGTTTGAGTGAAATTGATTGTTTGAGTATGCTTAAATTATGATAACATGGTGTTATGCATTGTCAATTTGATGAAAATTGGATTGGATAAATTTTCCCCAATTGTTTAGGCTTGGCCGAAAGTTTAGGGTTCCCTAAGGTCATGGCAAATTTTGTTCTTTTGATCATTGGATGAATTGGAAGACTTGGGATATATTAGTTTGTGATTTAATTGGATTGAAATCAAAATTGATATGAAAAATTCCCCATTGCCGTGAACCATGGAAGCATGAAATGACTTGATTTTTGATTAAAATGTGTTGGACATATTTTGATCATGATAAGCATAATTAATTGTGTAAATTGATGTTTTAGAAATGTTAATTTGGGTGATTAATTATGGCATTACACTTTCAGTAATTAAATTATGAAATTGGAAATTTTGGAATTTAATTATGTTGGGCCAAATTTGGAATTGGGCTTGTAAAGTTGTAATTTGGCTTAAATGGGCTTGGTTGTACCAAGATGGGTTTAGGCTAAATTGGTTGGATCCAATTGGGCCAAAACCATATCCATAAAGTCCAATTATGACATAATGGACTTTTAATTTAATTGGGCCTAATGGGCCTAAATTGATTTCTAGGCATATAAGGGTGATTCCTTTAAATGGGCTTTAGTCTTGGGTTTCACCCAAGTTGACCAAAAGTCCATGCCTTATGAAATTAATTAAAAGCTCATTGGACTTTAAATTAAATTGACATTGGATGTTAATCGGGCATTGAGACCACGGTTAGATTTAGAATCTAAGTCGCAAAGGTTCGTTAATAAAGTGTAATATTTAATTTGGAATTAAATACATGGATTATTATTAAATACAAATTAAATTGGATTTAATGTTGTAGTTTAATTTAATTCAAGAATTCGTACTTTGAGTACTTATTCGCAAAATGAGTCGGACTCGCGCAAAATCAAATCGTTGTTTGAACATTAGATGGTCATTAATTATCAGATTAATTAATTGGATTAGATTGATTGATAACATGCTTTGTGTGAATACATGGATTTGATGTATGAATAATGTATATCGGATGGATATTAGATGGGTGGGGCAATTTTGGAAATTGCTGTAATAAATTTAGAATTTATTAATTGGACCTGCGTGTCCAGCCTATTACCTTCTTACTCTTTGTATTTCTCTTCTCACCTATTCCCCTCAATGTAAATGAGGTTTCTTTAGAAGTGTTATGTAACAGGTAGAAGTAATACATGTGCTTGCGGGAGAGAGGAAAGGAAGAGATTTGATCTAGGATCAATGTGTAAAGTATCCATCCGCATATCATTATTATTTATTTATATGTGTCTTTTTATGTGTTTAGAATGCATGTTTAAGGGTGTATGATGATGAGACCTTAACAAATATAATAAATTGGTTGCCAATTTGCACGCGAAAAACCCTCACATCATATTAAGCGTTTTTCCTTCCATTGAGTGATTCTTACTCAAGATCCAAGACTGGCATTGGTTTGTTGGCCAAAGTCAAGGCCTTTGTCCGTCGAGGATGTGTTTGAATCATGAAAGCTTTGTTGCATATCGGTGTCTTGTCCAAGTTGTGATTTTTTGGCCAAAGTCAAGATCACTTCTTGTCCAACGACATTGATTACGAAGCTTTCCAAGGTCAATGGGTTCCGCTTAACTGGGATCACTAAGTTTGTTCTGCCAAAGCCAAGGCTTAGTTGATTCAGAGGAAAAAGATTAGGCAATATATTGGATATATTGGCATATATAAGATATATGTTTCGGACTTGGATGTCCCCTACTGGATCTAGGAATTGGATGGAATCCAATTGATCTTAGAGATCTACCTAGTTAATTATCATACAATTTGTTGGCCAAAGTCAAGATTGTGTGTTATTTAACGGGATCCTAGCCCACTAGGAAACGCGGTTTCCTGAGTACTCGACAGAGGGTTAGAGGTTCGCCGAAAAATAGTGGGAGGCAAGTATTAAATTTGCAATATTCGTTTAATTACTTGCCATACGCGCTCATTCAAATCCATTCGTCAAATAAATTATTTATTAGTTGGACTAATATTTAATAGTTGTTTTAATAAAACAGTTGGACTGTATTCAAACTATTCATTTATAGTTGATTTTATAATTGGATTATAGAAATCAATATAATTGAATTTAATCAATTAAATTATAGTTGATTATATAGTTAGACTATAGTAATCATTATAATAAATAGTACCTAAAATCGTTGATTAAATAGTTGGACTATTAGAATCAAGATAAATTGAAAGATTAGTGTTTAAAACATAATCCTTGGTGAAAATGTATTTAAACGACTTTAATTTTCAAATTGGGAATAAAATTCAGGATAGTCCTGGAAACTAAGAAGTTACTTTATTTGATAAAATAACATCTTAGGCCTAAGCCCGGAGTTGAGCAAATAGTAGAGCATGATCTTTGGAAGATTCATGTAATGATAACTTTAGTGCTTAATCCATTAAGCTTGCCAAATAGACTCCTTAATTTCTTAATCAGAACTAAGGATTAGATCCTTAAAGTATGATAATGAAATTGAAGGATCTTCATAAATCTATACTTAGATCTTAGAAGTACTACAAAATTGCAATAGTAAACTCTTGAAGAGTTAATGATTATTCTCAATGAGACAAAGCCAAAGTTTGCAATAAGGCAAGAAGCGCAAGGCGCATCTTACTTCGACATTCCAGAAGGCCAAGGCTAGGCCGAAGGCTTATGGGTGTGGAAAAGGGTAAAGGCAAAATCATTATAATCTTCTGGGAAGATAAAGGACATATCCCAAAATGTCTGCCTAAATTGTGGTAAACAGGATCGCGGAAGCGTGACTGCCGTTTGGACAAAGCAGATATGAAGGAATTGAAGAACAGGCAAGGTTCTGACTTCAAATATGTTTGTCATAAATATGTTCACTACTAGTATTAAAATTGGATTTTAGATACTTAGTGTGATACATAAATATAAATTGATGTGCAGAATCTGCTATGAGCAGGATACTGACTTCAGATGAGATTGATCTGCGAATTGAAAACGGGACGAAAGTCGCTGGTTTGACCGTAGATACCTAAGTTTAGGAACTACCCTTCGGGTGTGTACCTAAATTTGGAAACTGTTATAATGTAACTAGTTTGACTAGAAACATTATCTCTATATCAATGTTTAATCCGTTGTGGATATACCTTTATATTCTAGAACACTAAAGTGTTTTATTTTATAAAGATGATATTGAGATAAACACATCCGATATGAATAACAGTATTTATATTTTGAATATAAATAAAATATCGAACATATAATATGACAAACAAATAGCTCAAACTGAATTAATCAGTTGAAACTTAATTGTGGCATTGTTGTCTGGGACACAATTAAACAAGACTCGTATATCCACACTTTCGAAGAGTGGATACTAGGACAAATTTGATTCCATTCAAATAAAGTCTACGAATCTAGTTTATTAGGCAAAGTGCCTAAAACACTATTTACTTGGTAAAAGTGTAAATGCCACCGATCTGTTAGCCCTAGTTCATAGTGAAGAAAGTGGGCCCATGTCTAGCTAGGCTAAAGATGGATATGAATATTTCGTGACCTTTACGGATGTGGCATCGCGTTATGGTTATGTGTTTCTTTTGAAACATAAATCGAAAACTTTTATAGTTTCGACACGAAATAGACAAACAGATCGGCTAAAGTATTAAACACCACGGTTAGACCATGATGAAAATACTTAAGCAATAAGTTTCTCAAATACTTGAAAGAGTATAATATTCTTTCAATGAGGACTCCTCCAGGAACACGTCATTTGACGGTGTGTCCGAACCGGATAAACCATGAGTCGTTAATCATGAGTCGTTCTGAGCTACCATTTCCTTCAACGGATACGCATAAACAGCTCAAAACTTATTTAGAATAAGGTTCAATAAAAATCTGTTTGACAGAAATCATATTAGATATGAACAGGAAAGAAACTGGGTTTTCTCATTCCTGATAATTTGGGAATGCTGGGCATATGTTTGGATGATACCAAACTAGAACCCAAATTGGATAAGTGCCAATTATAGGTTATCCTAGGGAAACCAAAGTATAATAGTTATACAACTGACAAGAGAACAATATAATTGTTGCTCGCCATGCGGTTTTCCTAAGAGGAATACCAATATGCAGTGGTAAGTGGGAGGATAGTAAAACTCGATGAAAATCAGAGTAATACTATTCCAGGCGCTGATTCTTTAATGGAACACAAATAGTTCATCAATGATGAAACTATACTAATAATCTTCGAATACATAAGAAACGCGATAGTCGGAGAGAGTCAGAAAAAAACCTAGGGTCTGGGTTTCTGATCTCGCCTCGTTAAGATGTCAATCTTATTGAGGAATACCAATTGACTACGTATGAGGAAGTGATACAAGGTATCAACTCTCCATTATGGCAAAGTGCCATGATGTCCGAAATGGATTCCATGTATATCAACCAAGTTTGGATACTAGTTGATGTACCGCAAGGCATTGTGCCTTTTGGTACTTACAAGTCTTCAAGGAAGACATACATGGAAGGCAACATACCACCGTACTAAGCTAGGCTTGTAGCGAAAAGGTATCGTTATCAACATTGTGTCGATTACGACGAAACCTTTTACCTGTTGCCACGTTATATCCATTTGGATAATACTTGCTGATGCTGCATGTTTGGTTTATGAAACGTGACAGCTAAATGCCAAAACCGCTTTCCTTAACGGAAACCTTTTGGAGGATGTTTACAACATCCTGTCGGTTTTTTCGTACCTAAACTAGCAAACAAGGTTTGCAGGTTATTCGATCCATGTATGGATTAAAGTAAGCATAGGTTCTTGGAATTATCGTTTTGATATAATTATAATGGTATATGATTTAATTCAAAACGAAAATGATTCTTGTGTATATAAGGAGGTTAGTGGGAGCGCACTGACAATAAATGTCCTAAGTAATGATAATATGTCATTTCTTGAAAATGATTTTCCCATAATAACATCGGTGAAAGCTTGGCTTTTATGAAAATTCTCCGTAGAATTCTTGGGAGAAACAACCTTTATTCTAGGAATAGAGATCTACTGGGATAGATCTGCAGGTTGTTAATACTCTCCGAGAACACGTACATTGAACAATGTACGCGACCTGGTATCTCATACGCTTTGAGCATATGGAGTCACAATCAGGCCAATTCAAGTGATAGTCACTGGATTGATGATAAGAACATCCTTTAGTATCTTAGAGAACTAAGGATGCTGTCTTTTACTATGGAGAATGAGAACTTGATGTGACTGGGATCACTGCTGTAAGTTTCCTAACCGATAAAATGACTATAAGTCGCAAACGGTACTATACAGTTTGAATAACAGAACAGTGAGCTGGAAATCTTCCAAGCAAGATACTGTTACCGAATAAACAACAAATACGGGTTATTGTTGTAGCTGAGGCAGCAATAGAAGCCATTTGGTTCGATAACAAATCTAATTAGATTAGAAATAGTTCTGTTAGCAACTGAAGTAGGCTACAGCACAGGCTAATTAATTAATGGTGTTGGACAAAATGACCCATAGCGTCACTATTTGCACAGATCATTGTGTTGTTGTAGCAAATTAACTATATGACAAGGAAATTGCACTCTCATCATTTGTGATTAGATCACCATAGATATGTATAAATGAAGAGAGGTCCCTATGATTAGTTCCTGGACTGAGAATGATATGAGACAGTATCAGTCCCCGAAGGATTAATCATTAAATATCCCTAGCCGGAGTATTATCGAGACTG